>JASCZI010030747.1:3158-24654 GCA_036250425.1 Stylosanthes scabra
AGTCTCAATATAAAATTAAAACACAACTTTATGATTGGAAAAAAATTACCATATATATCTAAAAATCAGCAATTAATATAATATACTTATTAAAATATAAAATACATATTAAAAATAATTCAAATAACATATATATTTATATATAAATATTTGATAATTGATTTACTAACTGAATTTCAGTTTGTAAATAATATTTTTATATATCTATTACTCTAATAATCCACTACCACTATTTAGTATTTACTTGTTGGAATTTACCATTATATCCAGAATTTAATTAGTGAATAAAGTAATGGAAGTTAATGGAACTCAGTTTTCGGTGCACCGATTAGTTACATAAAAAAAGGGAAGGAAAACGGTAAAGTATGATAAGTCAGAAATGCAAATGCTGAAATGCACACTCACATGTGAGTGAGGAAACAGAGCACAAGAAAATGCAGCAGGTGCATGTGGATTGTCTTTGTTGTCATGTGTGTTAATTTAAAGGAAGAAAACAAACCCATTTTGAGGCGCGCAGCTCTAATAAAGACAAATGGTCCTTGGGATTGACCACCTTTATTTATTCATTTTTTTTTATTTATTTCATGCCTTTTTACTCACCATTATTACCTTAAAATAATAATGTTACTATGGTTATTTATTTATTTTGTTGTGGCGGTAAAAAATATATATATTAAGTTATTAGTATATTATTAATAAGGTTTAGTTAACGCATGCTCTTATGACAGATGATAAATTTATTATTAAGAAAAATTTTAAATTTTTATATTTAATAAATGTAAAATAAATATATTAAAAAATTAAATTTTTTTTATTTTCTTAATTTATAATCTTATCATAAATTCGTAGACTATATTTTAATTAAATCCTTATTAATATTATTAAAATATTAACCAATATCTATATTTATACCCATAAAGATTAAGATTTAAATTAGTCCTTAAAATTACGGATGAATTAATTTAGTGTCTAAAAGATTTAACACTGTAATTTGATTTTAAAAGATATTATTGTGAGTTAAGTTGATTATTCGATTAACTTTCTACATGACATATTTATTTGTACTTTTTTTAATGTGATTTGAGATGTATTTTTTTATCGTATTTGTTCATATTATTGTAATTTTGAATTTTCTTTAGATTCTTGATGGCAATGTCAAAATGAATTTCACAAGGATTCAACTTTCTCCCCATTTAGGTTGAAACTCTTTGAGGGATCTAAAAAAAAACTTTTCACATGACATTATTCATTCATACTAGTTATAAGTGACACTTCAATAGAAAGTTAATAGAATGATCAACTGAATACACATTAGTATTTTTTAAGATTAAATGAAAGTGTTGAATTTTTTTAAAAAATGAATAGACATATATATAATTTCGAAGTCTATTTTGAGTTTAAACTCGTTACAATACAAATATACTTTCTCAACTGTCTATTTTAGTGTTTTTAATTTTTCTTTGAATTAAGCTGTCTTTCAGGTGGGATATCAAATTTAAGACTTTAATTAAAAAAAAACTCAAATCCACTCTTTTTTTTTTTTCATAGTATCTCTCAACCCGATAGGTGGAGAACTAATCCACTGCGAACTAATAATGAGTCACTCATCTTTATTATTAGTGCACTAAAATGTCATTAATGCAACCAAACTTCCTTTAATTGCTTTTAATTCATCTTTATACAAAACGAGTAATAAACTTTAAATTTTGTCTCCAAAGTTATAAGCATAATTTAATTTAAATTGATTCTTCCGCAAGATTATAAATTATATATGTTGGAGTTAAACTAAATAATAAAATGGATTTACAAATATATAAAGTTTAAGATTCATTGCTAAAGGATCAACACTTCTACTAATGTAAAATATAGAAGAATTAACTAGTATTCATTCAAATATAAGGCAAAACTAATGATTTCCAAATATCATTTAAGAGTAATTCCTAACTTCAATCCATTTGTTAAGAGCTTGCAAATTTTTTATTTATTTATTTTAAAATGAAACTACTTTAATTTACTCAATTACCAATGACTTGCTTTAACGGTTTTACCCTTTTCAACCTCTTTTTTAGTGGACCATCAGATTTGATAACTTTGATGGCTAATAAAAAAATTCTATTCCTAACCAAACTATGTAGCATGTGATATCAAATCTCTATAGCTTAATAAATCTATCATGTGACATCAAAGTCCATCTTAACTACCAACTTAAACAGTTGAATTATTGTTTAATTTATGTGGTTTTACTTGGATTCGAATATTGGACCAGTAACTGAAAAGGATTTAGTTTATTGTCTTTACAAGTTACAATAATATATAATTCGAAAGAAGATAGAATCTCAGTTAATGCAAAATTTGTGTTTAGCAGCACATATATATATGGTCCAAATTTATTGCAAATTTTACACATACTAAAACTATGTTGAGAATCTATAAATGTAAGCCATTTATCATTATATGATCTAACTTTTTAGAATTAGAGTTTGACATATCTAATTTTAATTTTAATAAAAATTAAACAAGGATTGTTAAATCATTAAAGGACGAATAAAGATTGACAAACCGAAATTTCGATCTATTCTCAATTCATTCAAGAGGAAAATTATATAAATTATAAGTTATCGGTTGGGTACTTATATAAATTATACTGTACGTTATCATTAACAACAAATTCTGTGACTAACGCCAAATTATAAAGTGAGTATTAAATAGGACCTTCTCCTCCTATTTTTCTTACTTCAATTTAAGTTTTATTCTTTTATATTTAATTCATATGCAGTGTACCCTTAGAAACATTTTCTTTTTTAAAAGAACTCACTATTTTATATTCAACTCACAAGATGAGACTTAAATTAAAAAATTAGACCCTTGCTACAAGGAAAGAAAAATCTATCTTAAACGCACATAGGATAAAAAAGAAAAGAAAAAGAAGATATGGATATATAGATGTTTACCTTAATGATTAATTTATGAGAGAAAAGGGTCAAAGATGTAACCTAAGTAAGGGATAATGTAAAATAAGCACAAGATCAACGTAACCAAAGGAAGTAGGACCCTCTTCAGACACGGGGGGATGCCGTTTCATTTTCAACCAAAATATTATTTAATATACTAATAAAATATCAGTTAGATTACCCTCTATTTAATAATAAAACAACATATGGCCCAATAGTGCAAATTTAAGAGAAGTTATGTTATTTATATAATAATTTTAAAATAATAAATTATTGCAATAAATATTTTGTTAGTTTATGCAATATAATACATAGTAATATATTTGATTTGTGCAACAAAAAAGATTGAGTCATTCACTTAATGTTGGGATTAATTTGTGTATGACTAGCATTCGATAAGGATTAAAGTGAGAATATATTCAAATTTTATCTATAAAATTCAAATAAATTAAATATTAAAAATATTTATAAAATATTTAAAAGGAAGACAAAAAATTATATATACTTTACCTAATAATTTACTATGATTGTATAGGGTTTTTGAGAAATGAGAAGAGAAGGGGATTTGGTAGATGGCAATTGGCATCAGCAGCAGCAATAGCCAATGGCCGTATGGCCTTTTGCCTATTTTATGTCTCTTTCTTTGTAAGGTCATTAGGCATTTAGGCTTGCCGTTGGTCTAGTTGTTGCTTTATTGCATTAAATAAAAACTAAAATAAATCTTTTATTTATATATAAAAACTCTCCTTTGTCTGGTGTGAATGAATGACTCAAATGTGGAAGAACAATCACCTTTTTTCTATATATCTTGATCTTTGATTCTACTATATGTGCGTGGAAATCTGCTTTTTTGTGGAAGCAACCAATAAAAGGAAAAAGATTCTTCTGCCTCTTGTCTTCGTTGACAAAGGTGAGAGAGAAAGAATCTGATACAAACCCCTAAAATGGTTTCAAAAGTTTTATTCACCATTTTGCGGTGCTCTTTATACAATTTTAAAGAAAAGGATCAAATCAATTGGCACTCATACAGAGGCAACAAAAAATTGGCATTCATACATGATGCATCTACTATTATTCATATAAATTGATCTAGTATTTCGTAAACTAAAGCAATTTTTATTATTTCACTTTTTAAGTTTTTTTTATTATTTACGGTGAAAATGATCTTATAACCTTTCTAGAAAAATCAAATCGATAAATTTTTTGAAAAATTCAAGATAATAAAAGATTGATTAAATTAAACTATTTTTAACGGATAATGCTATTTGAACAAGTGGTTTTGACCAACCAAATTTAATCAAGTAATTTATTTTTATGCTAAATAGAATATTATTTCGGTGTCAAATAGTATAAAAAATTATACATAAATAAAATATTATTTGATATCGAAATAGTCTTCTGTTTAGCATAAAAATAAATGACTTGGTCGGGTATAATTAGCCAAAACCACTTGTTCACATAGAATTATTATTTTTGACGTTATATAATTTGATAAAGCACCAAAGCTGCCCTCAAATTTTGGAGATGTCAATAAAAGTATCCCTCAATTTTATTAAATATAAAAATATTCAAAAAAATTTCAAAATGCGACAAAAATACCCAATTTTAATATACATTATGAAAAAATACTTTAGAGATTAAATTTTGATGGGATCTTTTACAAGTATAATTAGAAAAATGAGATACTTTAATCATAAAAATTTAGTAATTTTAGCTAAATAGATTTTCTTGTACGACTTTTTTTCTAATACTTTTAAAAGATGATAAAAAATTCTAAGGCTTGAATTTTTGTCCAATTTTTTAATATACTTTCTAAATAATTATCCAAATATTCCTATAAAGTTTTATATAGAAAACATAAGATGTTTGTCAAATGTAAAAATGGTTTGTCACTTATAAGAAAATAATTTTTGTTTATTTTTGTCACATTTTAAAAATTTTGATGACATTTTTATCGTTATAAAAATTGAATTTATTTTTATCAATTTCTTCAAAATTTGAGGACAATTTTAATAGTTTACCCATTATAATTTTAGCAAAATTTTTTTTAATAAATTTTATAGAACATAATTATTGTAGAAAGAATAAAACCAATACTTGTAGTGCAAGAAAGAAAAAAAAAATCGAACAAGAAAGAAAAGAAAGAATGAGCACTAAAGAATGATTAAGAGAACTCAAGCCACACCAAAGAGAGAGCAATACAAGCCTTTTATACACAAGGCTTTAAGGGTGCGTATGGTGACAGCAATAAAATTGAGATCGAAACTCAATATTGTATTTAGTTGATCGAGACTGTGAATAAAATTTTAGTTTTTATTCTCAAAATTTTAATATTTTTAGTATATTTGAAAAGTGAAGACTGAGGGACTAGGAACAAAGATTGAAACTTTAATAACTTTTTTTAGAATAAATATCCCCACTCAACATTAAAGTTTCTAATACCGGCCTTTGTCTCTTTTCTACCAACTTAATTTAGTCTATATCTTTAATCATTGTCTCTTAGTAAATTTTAAATCAAACACAATAACAAACTTAATTCAGTCTCGGTCTCTCAATTTCTGTCTCCAGTCTCGGTCTCTCAGTCTCTATCTCTCTTCCAAACATTACCCGACAGAAAATAAATATTTTCCAAGACCAAGAGAACCAAGAGCGTAATAACTAAATATAGAAACTACTAACTATTTTTGACTAACTCATCAACCGCCTTGAACTCATTTACTCTACCCCTCTCAGATTCGAGTTGGGCCTAAGAGCAACTCGAAGTTTTCCTTTAAACTTGTCAAATGAAGCAGAAGTCATAAGCCTAATCAACAAATCAGCAAATGTTAAATAAATCCTAAACACTAAATCCTAACCCTGCTTAGAACCAGGAATATGTTGAATGTGCAATAGCTTGTTCTAAATATTTTCTCTGATCAATTGAACCTCTACTTGAAAGTGCTTAGTGTGAATGTGAAATATAGGATTATGAGTGAGCAAGACAATGTTCAAATTATCACAGAAGATGGTGGGTAGAGCAGCTAGCTTAATATCCAACTTTAACAATATATTCCTTATTTAATCAATGATAATAATATCATTAACATAGCATAATACGTACATAATAGAACTGTTAGTTTTCTTAATAAACAAAGAATTAACTGATTTAGCATTATTGAAACCTGATAAACCCAAATTTGATGGTTAATTTTGTATTATAATTGAGGGATTTATCAATCTAAACTCATACAATTGCTTGTGAATATTAATGTTTGTGAATTCTTGCTCATAGACACTTTGATAGTTAAATACATGCAAATTTTGCCATTAATTAATATGAATTTGTTAAACTCTCATTCCACTTGATTACTTTGCTAGTGCATTTCAGCTTTTTAGAGGTTGAAATTGGAGTGAGAATGGCTAAAGAAGGCATTGGAAGTGAAGAATTCATGAAAAGAAACCAAAAGGAAGAAACAGAGCACTCGTGCGCTCGCATGGAAGCCACGTGCGTCCGCATGTGTCCTTAGAGCATCAAAAATTCAATTCTATCCAAGTCGTGTGCTCGCATGAAGGTCATGTGCGTCTGCTCGTGTCCCTGAAACTTCGAAAATTAGCTAATGTTTGACTCATGCGCCCTCACATGAGCCCTGGACGATGTAAATTGGCCTCTGTTTGGCACATGCGCCCGCATGTGCACCCTGTGCGGCCACATGAAGACATATGGCAGCAACTAATTAAGGGCTAGAATTGAAATTTCGCATACAAGGCCCATGTTTAGTCACTTGGAGGGCCCAAATGAAAATTATGATGGGAAAAAGCTGAATCACAAGACACATAGCTTCCCATTAGGAAATTAGCGAGTTTTTGGGGGTTTTTGTTTAGAGTTTTTGAGAGAAAATTTTCTCTCTCACTTTTCTCTCATTTTCTTTTATGTTCATCTATTTTCTCTTCCATTTTCGAGCAAGAATAATCATACCCACTACTGTATTCTAGTAATTTGATATTTGTTTGTTGATACTCTTACTCAATTAATGCAATTACTTGTTATTTCTTTCATCTAGCTTCTTCAATTTCTCTATTATCTACTCTTGCTATTTTGAGTTTCTATCTTGTTTCTGGAATTTATTATTTTCTATGATCCATTGATGAATTATTGTTGCTTCTTGGTTCATTGTTGATTATATTCATAGAATTGATTCATAGATACTTTAATTGCTTAGTTTGATTCACTTTGATGATGTTTACTTTTGTTGCACACCAAATGTTTGATGTTGTGTTTTCTATAAATGTGGAGTAGTGTTCTTCATTCTTGGTTATGGATTGAAGCGTGGATGACCTTGAGTCATTAGTCCCTAAGAATTGAGTGGTGTGGAGAAGTTGATTAATTTGGTTTCCATTAATGCTAAGCTTTTGCTAGTGATGAGTTGGCCTTAACTCAGAGAACTTGGTGGATTATCCTTGTTTTCCAATGACTTAGGCCTTTCACATTAGTGAGTTGCTCAGGACTTACGGATTATGATTAAATCCTCCCACTTGACCATTTGACAAAGTGGGACTGACTTTCTTTGTAACAACCATTCATAATTAGAATTAGTGATGATGATAGGAACACATTATACTTCAACTCAAGATCAAGGACCTTTATTTCTTGCAACACAAATTATCTTTCTTTTGCTTTAGTTGATAACCATTTCACCATGCAACCCCCATTATTTCTCAACCAAGTGCAATCCCATCTTTCAAATCCTAGGGAGAACGACCCGAAACATAATACTCTCAGTATCTTTTGGTTGCAATCTTGTGACAATTTTCTAAATCTCGACTAACTCCTCGACGCATCGGTTGAGACTATACTCTCAACAAATTTTCTTAACTAGATTATCCTAACCGGTCTAAGGGCACGTCAAAACCAAAATAATTCAAAGTCATACTAAGTTTTAGAAACAATTCCTTTGGTGCTTGTTTCAAGCCATAAAGGGATTTGTTAAGTTTACAAACAAGAGAATCAGTTTGAATTTCAAAATCAATGGACTACCTCATATGGATAACTTGATAAAGGTTCCTATTTAAAAAAGACGTTATGGAAATCAAACTGCCTTATAATCCAGTTATTAGAAATAGCTAAATAGAAAATAGTTCTAATGCACTACAAGATACGCTATTTGTTCCGACGACCATATTGACGGCCAAGCTGTCGGTACATAATTTAACCGACGACCAAGTCGTTGGTAAAATGGCGCGGGTAAAAAAATCCGTTGGTATTAAGTATCGACGGTGTCGAGGATCCGTCGGTAATAGTAATTTATTATTACAGACGGATAAGTCATCAATATTTTAACGTCGAAGTTAAAGAAAATGAATTCAATATTACCGACGGATTAGCCGTCAGTAAAATTGCGACGAATTAAATTAAATTAATGTATTATACCGATGACATAGCCGTCAGTAATATTTTTCTTCTTCATTAAAATTTATTTATTTACAGACGGTGTAGCCTTCGATAAAACGACTGTCCACAAAAATAAAAAATTTATATTTGTTTCCTTGATTTGCACTCATATCAAGTTATCTAAAGACATATTAATTATTTAGTAATAATCTAAATCAACATATAAAAATAAAAAATGAATAAACATAATAAATCTTCGGTAACAGAAAGTACATAAATCAATGTAAACATACAAATCAAAGTGATGTAATTATTCTAAAATACATAATAAAGAGTAATAAAATACATAATGTAATTCTTCCTCGTTATCCTCTAAAGTTTCAATGCATCTGCAACCGTTGACTCGTACGTAACCACGTTTTCATTCCAACTGTCCATTGCCGACTCACCATTAGTTGCATTGTAACCACCAAGCGCGTACCTACTTAGGTCTTCCAAAGTACCTTCCCCGTGTTGTACCCACGTTCCATAGTTGGCCATAAACCTCTTCCTCAGCAGATCCACCCTTACGTGTCAATGTTTTTAAACTTCATACATTTACATTTGGCACACGGGCACCTAACTTCTCCCAACTTGGCATAGTCATCAATACTCATGCAGTGGGCTATGAATCGGTCCAATCCACTTATATATGACGGTTTAAGTCCCCCTCTAATCTAATATACCTTATCGTACATCAACGAACACGATTGCTCCATTACTTATTTAGATGATTAGTCCCTACATTTGCCAAAATTTTAACCCAATTTAATTTACATTTTTATTAAATTTTCATAATTTTTTAAAAATTTGGGCTGAGTGTCCCCCAAAACCGGACCCCCAATAATGAATTACAGAAATTAAATTCATCTTAAAATTTGCAAACAATCAACATGCAATTTAACAATTAGTGTTATTTAATCCTATCCGTTCTATCCACCTTATTCCCCACATCAAATATAGAGCAAACACAATCAATCTCTACAGCAAACAAACCGGAAGGATCTCTATGCCCCGCACAGATTCATTCTCCTCTCCCATTCTACAAATCTATCCTAAGTGTTCAATTCTCTATTCTAGACATGCATTCACATTTTCAATTAATTATTTGAGTAAAATAAATTATTTAATCACCATTTAATATTAGTATGTGACCAACACTAATTAATTGGAATAGGTAACCAACCTAATCGTGTGGCAAAAATGGGCAACATTATAATCAGCACAAACAGCTACGATCCCCACCCTCCACAGTAGTCCAAAGACGTGCGTCTTTAACCTGAAAATAAGCAAAATAGGCACAATGAGCAAACACATAATGTACAAAAATTAGGCTCATTAAAAACGAATGGAAAAACAGAGCAAATCGAAAAAATTAAACCGATTAAATCGAAGAGAAACTCGCCACGAGTCCAATGCCGGTGACGGAATGTTAAACGGAGATCTGAGGAAGGAGAAACTAAGGAGAGAAGGTGGTGGGGACGGTGGAGAGAGAGGGTGAGTTGTGTGTTGTTGCCTCTGTCGAAATGAGGGGGAGAAAGGAATCGTCTCGCTGATACACTCCATGTTTTTAAATTACTGACGACCCATTGAATGAATTCAACGTTGCGTTTCATTAAACGAATATTACTGACGGCCTGGTTATGAATGCCATCTGTTCATTAGATAAATGTCGTCGATAGTAGTAGTCAACGCGCCAATTTTGAATTTTCAATAAATAATTATGCCGACGGCTAAGCCGTATATAACGGGAGCCGTCAATATTATATTGTCGTCGTTGGTTTCCGACGACTTAGCCGTCGGTAATATAAATAAAATATTGACGACCTATTTGTCGACGACTTCACCGTCGGTAAATTATTAATATTACCGACGCCTCAGCCTTCTGTACAGTGGTCATGTTACCAATATTACTCGTTGGCGAATACCGACGGCTTAGCCTAAGCCGTCGGTAATTATTACAGCTAATTCTATCTAGCGACGTAACCATTAACGACGACTTTGCCATCGATAAATTATTGATATTACCGACGGACTGAGCGTCTGTAACAGGGGTTCACCATGGCGCTTCTTGGCGTGAAATCTGATGAAAGTATTATCGACGGCTACTGACGGCTTCGCCTCCTATATTTTTCGTTTTCCCTTATTATTACTGACGACAATGGGTACTATATGGATGGCCGAGCCGTCGGTAATCTCCGCATGTTGATGCCGTCGGAAACTACCGTCTGTAGATGAGAGTATTGTAGTAGTGATGGTAGTAAGGCTAATAACAAGACTAAAAAGTAAAAACCTTATCAAAATCAAAGCCTTACTCTTGTTGAAATCCTTGAGCATTTCAACCTAGGTTTATATTTTTGGATAGTACCATCAGAATGTCTTTTGATAGTATAAATTCATTTACATCCAATGATTGTACCTTGTTGAAGAGGTGGAACAAGAGTCCATGTGTTGGTCCTCATGAAAGCATTATTATATTCATCATGTATGGCCATTTTCTAGTGAGGAATAAAAATAGCAAGTTAGCAACTTTTGGATTCTTAAGTATCAACTCATATCACTATCGTTGATTAACAACATCAAACAATTATTGTTTGGTGGATCTAGTTTTGGATCTAGTCAACATAGAATGCTTATTTTTATTAGTCTTGGTGTGAGATTCATTTTCATTTTGGGAATTGGAGGCAGTGATTGCAGGTAAGTGTATCTCAATTCCAGTAATAGGTATGGAAGTTCTATTTTCAAAATTTTCAACAAGATCAGCAATATTTATAGAAAGACTATTAATGTTACTACTTAGTTCAGTTTAATTTTCTTCATGTTGAATATCAGATGGCACAAAATATATAGGAGTAGATTTATCATGATTTATATCAATAACAAAAAAGTGAACAAACTATTAGGCATAAGCATAGTTATTATCATCAGAGAGATCAGATTTAGACTTAACACAAGAATTAAACAAATAATTATAAAGGAATTCATTTTCATCAAACAACACATTTCTAGTAAAATTTTTCACATGGTGATAGATATTTATAACCTTTGTGATTAAGCGCTAGGGGTGTTCATGGTTCGGACCGCCCAAAGCCTGGCCCGGTTCCGATGAAATTTGGGCCATTTTTTGCCCGGCTTTAAATCGGCCTAAAATTGATTAAGCCAACCCGGTGATAAGGTGAAACCGGGACTGGGCCTAGTCTAGGGTCACCCGGCCCAGTGGTTCGGTACTATTAAAATAATGTTAAAATTCTGAAATTTATAATAGTGTTAGTATTTCTCACAAAAAAAAAAAAATGGTCCTGTTTCTTAATGTTTAGCCCAGCTCAAATAACATAATGTGGCAAAGGGTATGAGCCCAATATCACTGAATTGAAATCTGGCCAGTGGCCAATAATTCCAAATTGGGTTAAGTGGCTTGAAGGCTTAAAGCTAGGGCACACATTCACAATTTTACATTCCATATTTCCATTCACACAAAAGCGCAGAGGCGGCAGAGCTTCGTAGGAACGCATTTTCTGCCACAGAACATGGAGCAACTTCACAATAATGATAGCTAGTTTTATGTTATTTAACAACTTTATTTGATTAAGAATTTAGACTATTTTGAGAGTTCATATTGTTTTAATATTATGTTATTTGAGTATTTGGCTATATTATTTTATTTCTATGAGACTTAAAAATGTGTACCAATACTTTGTAATTGATGATATTTTTTTTTTGGAAATTTGATTGGGATAAATACGGGCTTCACCCGATTTTCACCTGACCCAAAGGGAGGGAGATTTCATCGGGTTTGAAACCGGGTTAGGATCTCAATAATAGATTTGGGATATTTTTTGGGTCGGACCTAGATTAGGAGAGACCCGGCTTCATGTACACCCCTATTAAGAGCATATTCTAAGAAAAGACATTTTTGTAACCTGTTATCTAATATTGTGTAATAAGGCCTTAAAAGGGATAACAAGTACTACAAAAAAAATTCTTATGTTTTGTGATAATCAAGTTTTCTGTCAAACAAAATTTCATATGGAAATTTTTGAGATAGAAAAGGACTAGATAGTCTGTCTATGATGAATGTGGAAGTACTCATAACATCGTCCCAACATATCGTTGATATTTTTGCATTAGAAAGCATAGATAAGCTTATCTCTATGTGGTGTCTATATTTCCTTTCTATACAGCCATTGTGATGAGGTATATATGGAGAAGAAAAATAATGTTGAATTCCTTCTTGTTGAATAAAATCAAAAAATTATTTAGATGTATACTCCCTTCCATTGTCAGATTGTAAAACCTTTAAAGGTTTATTTGTTAATTTTTCTATATAAGTTTTGTATTGTTTGAAAGAATGTAAAGCCTAGATTTAGTAATAAGAAGACATGTAATGATATATCTAGAATATGCATCAATAAAAATAACATAGTATCAATATCCAAGGTGTGAAATAACAGAAAAGGACTCATAAACATCAGAATAAACAAGTTCAAGAAGGGAAGAATATATAGTATTAAATTCAGAATAAGGAAGACTATGCATTTTAGCATTCACAAAATGTTCACATAAAGTGATATTAGGATTATAAAGTATATTTTTTGTCCCTAAAATTTACAAAAAATTTTAAAAAAACCACTAAGTTTCAATTTGATTTAATTTTATCCGTGAAGTTTGTGAATTGTCTCAATTTTACTCCTGAGGTAATTCTCCGTTAAAATCAGAAATGTGACGTTAGTACGGCTTTCAATAGCTGACTTGGAAATTAATTTAATTTTTCCACATATTTTTATAACCCTTATAATTAGTTTTAAAAATTAAAAACTAAAATGCAAGAAATACAAAGGAAATACACCAACCCCCAATCCCCTTTCTTCGACTTCTTCTTTTGTGAAAGAATTTCAAAAACCCCCTAAACCATGGCAAGCACCTTGCCACCTCTTCTTTCAACTCCAGAATTTTAATTCTCACATAATGAGAGGTAGCAATTAGCATCTTCATCTTCTTCTTCACCACATTATTTCTTTCTCCTTCAATGGTGAAACCATTTTCTCTAACACACCACCTTTCCCTCTTACTCTTCCCTTTCCCTCTTCATCATCATCACCCCTTCTCTCTATCTATTTCACAAACCCCTCTCCACCAACCCCACCTCATACAATCTTCGAATTTGGAACTTGATAAGGCCAAGAGGAAGTACTACAACAATAGAAGGAAGAGGATGTACGGGTCAAATTTAAAGGAAGAGAAGGCCCAGTCACGAAATGAGGAGAAGTTTGTGGAGTTGAAGCTTGAGGTAGTGGAGCTTCCAACTTTGCATTGCAGAGAAGAAGAGTTGCATTTTTATGGTGCTATTTCTTACCCTTGGGAGAAGGAGAAGCACTACAAGATGGTGTATCAGTTAGAGAAGAAATACTTCTCTGATTTTTTTTATTTGAAAATATGTCCCTGATTAATGTCTCAACAAGAAGAAGCCATGTTATTAATGTCCGTCTTTGATAAAATTGAATCAAATTGAAATTTAGAAGTATTTTTAAAATTTATTGTAAATTTCAGAAACAAAAAATATACTTTATCCTAATTTTTATTGCTAACAGGTGTATTACATTGATTTAGAATCTATTTTACAATTCCGACTTTTCATGGAAAATGGCCAGGTCTCTTATGCCAATTATTTAAAGAATAAGAAATAAAAAAAAATGTAGAAATCCAGCAGAGGTAATATGAGGAATAACAACATTAACAAACTAATACAAGCCACTTTTTCTAAAATCTATCAAAAGGATCTGGTGTGTGAACCGACAATAGTTGACACAACAATGAGAATGAAGCGGTTTAATTATTCTACTAGTCCCTATAGTTTTACCAAATTTTTTATTAGATCCCTATACTTTTTTTTTTCAATTGAGTCTCTATACCATTTTCAATTTTGTAATTAGGTCCATATTAACAATAAATATTAAAAAAAACATTTATAAAATATGAATTTTCTATTATTGATGTGTGTGCATCATTCATGGTTTTAGGCACTAATTTCTTGTGTTTTAAGTAATAAATTAGTCAAATTTCTCAACTAAACTCATATAAATCTTAATTATACACTACCTTGAGTGTTTTATTGATTAATTGCAAGAATTAGAAAGAAACACAAGAAGAAAAAGAAGGAAACTTGAGGAAGAAAAAAACAGAGAAATGAAGAAGCTTGCTTGGAAGGATTAAAACAGAGCTTCCTAAGGAATCAAACATGTCACGTTTGGACCACGCCTTAAAAAACAAAGTTTTTTAGTTGGTAAATCGGGTTTTCAAGTCGAAGAAAAGAAAATATCGAAAAAAGTGTTAATTTTTTTGAAAAAATGCAAAAGAATAAATAAACGGGCCAGCCCATTTAGGTCACAGGTTGGCTCGTTTAGCCTGAATTTTAAATGGATTAATCGGGCACAGTCCGTTTAGCTCGAATTTTAAATGGTCCGAGTTTAGAAACAAAAGTCCGTCCATTTAGACGGATAAATGGATTGATCAGACGGATTTGATCCATTTTGATGACCCTATAGCATATAGAAAGAGCGACCTATATATATAGGATATAGAAATACAAGAAAAAATATCAAAATTACCCACAAAGTATTCAAACGCTGATAAAAATATTCAATGAAGAAAAAAAAATTTGCACATGAAAAATGAGTTTTATTTATTAAAACTATCCGAACGTTAACGACCCATTAACGATATTATTCGAAAATTTGGATGGTTTGGATAGTTTTATCTAACGCTTAAAATATTTCATACATAATTTTGGTATTTTTACTAAATTCATGCCCCATTGCCAAGTTGAACGTGGCTGGTCCAATGAATTCACTAGAGTTGATCACATTTATTGAGTCTGGTGTGACATGGTTTGAAGCACTAAGTATAAATAAGGGTACTAGTTTGGGTTAAAAATAGTTTATTTTTTTAATTACACATATAAAGGAATTATACTATGATATAATTATTTAAAGGTTAAGTTAATTCATGGAAAAAAATTTTAAATAAAAAAATGATATTTATCGAAATTCAATTTTTTAAAATTATTTTCCAAATTCCATTCTATTACTAGTTTCGGCCTAAGACAGTACTGGGTACATTACAATGCCGCCTTAGGCCGGCAATGGGCTAAATGATGTTTAAAAATTTTGAACCAGTACCGACCTAAGGCGGTATTAAAATGTACCCAGTACCACCTTAGACCGATACTGGCCTTATTTCAATATCGCCCCCCATGGGCCGGTACTGCCCTGATAGCAATATGGCCCCCTCATGGGCCGGTACTGGCCTAATAATCGCTATATGTGGGAGCTATAGCAAGGTGCATGATGCACACAATCGCAACACACATAATGGCCCAAGACATTTTTTACTTTGTAGTCCACATTAATGGTGCCATAATCCAACGAGAAAACAAGGCACTTTTGAGTCGAACGCCCCGTTGATGTTCCGGCATTCACGTGTTAGCACACTGTGGGAGCTGAAGCAGCTTATTCTATCCAACCTTGGTGCTGAAAGCGATCGGGAGATTGGTAAACTGGCATATCGGTTTCAGGCGGTTACTGCGGAGAATAGATTAGAGTACCGACCCTCTTGGCTCAGCGAGGACAACCATGTTTGGATTACCTTCGAGGTACATTGGCGGCTAATATAAGATAGGTTCATGGAGTTTTGTGCAGAGGTTCGTCATGTCGGAAGTTCCAGTGAATTTCGACCGTTTGTTCCACAAACGGTCCCCTCTCCAATTAATGTTGCCCCACCGGATGACGTAGCCAAGGCGGATTACAACTCTGCGGATGATTCAGACTATAACGATGAGTCATCATGTCATAGCACGAGGAAGACAAGGACGTCCCGAACACTTCTTTTGTTAGAGATCCTCGACTAGTCTTCTCTGCACTGCTACCCATTCCTAATCTCAGCGAGGTACGAAGTTTTTTTCAGGAACTAGATCTTGATACCAGGCATGCGGAGGATTCGTCGATGGAGTGTGTTACTGATGAGTACAACATGGATGGGGGAGTTGAGTTCAAAGTGGGGCACAGAATGCAAAACTGACAGGCAGTACTCATGTCTGGAAACCATATTGTTTGACTTGTCTGGAAATAGCCAGCATCCAATCATCAGCATGATGTAGCATCTGGCATACTGGACGAGTACCTCTGCCGGTGCATCTGTAGGAGTATGTCGTACACAATCTCTGAGCCACGTCATCTTTATGGCAGTATACTCGTTCTTCCCACCTCCTCTCAATGGAGGTTTAGCACCTAACAACTCCTCGACCATCCCCCACATCAGTCTGCCGTACCGCTGCTGAAAATCGCTCACGCAGCCGCCAACAGGATCGCCGTCGGTGCGGAGACGAAGGTGATACGCGACATCCTGTAAGGTGATGGTGGCCTCTCCAAACGGCAAATGAAAGATATGGGTCTCAGGTCCCAACACTCAACAAATGAAGAGAGTAGCAGACCATCGATGTCGAAGTCGCTCAGCATCAAAGGACCCTCAAAACCGGGCTCCCGTACGTACGTACGGTATGATCGCCGGCGGAGGGGCCACGATAACACTACCGCGACGCAGCTCCAGCAGGCGTGAAACTTATAATGATGAATGTAACTAAAATTTAAAACTCTAAAGCGCAAATTATAAAGGATTTAAATTCAACATATATCATTGTTAATGTTACTAATAACATAAAAAGGTTTAAAATTATACCCTAAACAAAAATTTCTAATACTAAAAAATTTAAATTTATACCATTAAATATTAAAGTACCATTTACATTAAATAATTAAAATTTATATCCTAAACAATACATAATAGCCGGCATTAAAAATTTAAAATATCCTAGAGATATCATATTCACTAACATTTAAAAAGTAAAACATAATTCCTATAAAATTATATAATCACTAAAAAAATAATCTTAATTGCTAAACAATAATCACTAACATTATATAATTAAAATGTATACCAAAAATATAACGTAATCACTGCATTGCATACCTACCCACTAAAATCAAGTAATTAAAATTTATACTCTACAATACATTTCAAATATATTCTAATAATGGTGAAAAATATCATATAAAATCAAACAGAGAAATTCTTACTTAGAAGTCTTGTGTATCAAACACGTGTGTCGTTCCAATGAGCTTGTTGGTGTCCGGACTACGCATTGCTGGCTGTCGTTGTTGGCCACACCCCATGGTTCGTCGTCCCCGCCCCACCGCCTGTCTCTGACCACCCCTTGCCATAATAACACTAGGAATACTTTTTTTTACTAGAGTATAAGAGAGAGAGTGATTATTTGCAAAAATAAACATTTATTCTCGACCCATTATATATAGGTGCATATAAAGCCAATACCGGCCCATGGGACGGTATTGCTATATATCCAATACCGGCCTAAGGCGGTACTGGGTACATTTCAATACCGCCTTAGATCGGTACTGGTTCAAAATTTTTAAACATCATTTAGCCCATTACCGGCCTGAGGCGGTATTGAAATGTTCCCAGTACCGCCTTAGGCCGATATTAGTAATAGAATGGAATTTGGAAAAAAATTTTAAAACATTGAATTTCGGTAAATATCATTTTTTTTATTTATTTAAAAATTTTTCCGTTAATTTCATAGGACCTTGTATTTTTATAAAATTTTCAATTAGGTCCCTATATTTTTTTTAATTAGGTTCCTATATTGTTTTAAATTTTGTAATTAGATTCCTGTCGTGACGAAAACGTTAAAATTAACGAAAGATTTAATCTCTAAATTGAAGATATCACAAAAACTAATGGCTAACTCAATAAATATAACATTTCTTTCTATTTTAGAATGATAAAATAAATATTTTTACTCTTTTTAAACATACTTTAAGCTTTCTAAATATATGTGACTTTGATTAATGAAAATTGAGAATATTTTCAAAGAATATTGATGAAACAGGTGAAGGAAAAATATATTCAGGTGAGTACAGACCTTACATAAAATACATGATACGAGAATAATAAAAAATTTAAAATTTATAAATATTCTTTTAATATTTATTATTAATAGGAAACTAATTATAAATTTGAAAATGATATAAGACTTAATCGAAAGGAAAAAAATATAAGAACCAAATTTAAAATTGGACGAATCTATAGGGGTTCAAATGAAGTGTCATTTGACCCTAATTATATATAGTATTAAATAAACTCTAGCTAGCTACGAGCCTGCTTCAAATCGATAGAACTAATTTTTGTAAAGTTATTTCTCGACATGCTTTAAGTTTTTAATTTAACTGCATAAAGTAAATTATTAAAAATATTTTTAAGTAAATTTATTATTGCATCTCAAGAGAATAATACTAGCTAGCTAGTCAATAATAGTCACTGCAATATTAAATAAATATTTATTCATGAAAAAATAATTTTTGTTGTAGAAATTCTTTTGGAAAATGTTTATGCAATCAACTTATATTAATTGAATATTTGCTCTAATTTAGATATTTAGAAGGAAAAAAAATACTATTGAGTTAGCAGAATTTGAAATCGTTTACCAGACATATCATAGTCTTTTCTTAATTACTATGTAAATCTCCAGTCAAGATAACTTTTCATAAAATAAAAATACCACTTTATGCAATTTATATCTTGTTAAAAAAGACCAAGTACTTAAGTGGAGAAAAGCAAGAGGCCATAGGTCGAGGATAAAAATACAAAGAAAAAGTATAAATAATTAATAAAAAATAGTTAATAATCAGTCAACTTTATATTTTTTTAGAAATTGAATATTCGAAATCTAAAAAAATAGAACATCTAATTTAAATTATTGGTCAATATTAATTGAATTTTTATTGCTTACCTAACGAAACTCAAGTATAAAAATTAAATAAGAAAGAAGACCAAAATTAACGTGGTGTTGAATGTAGGGGAGAAACAAAAGTGATGTTTAAGTCCGGTTCACAGTTTTTATCTTTTGATAGTTTATGTTAATTGAAAAAATAAAATTCCAAATTAATAATTAATTAAAAAAGTAATTATTGGAATTTATTATTTAATAGTAAGTAAATTATTATGATATAAATGTTTTATTATTTAGTTTGCTTAATATTATGTACATATGTGGAGATAAACTGAAAAATTATTTGACAAATTAATGTCACAATAAAATATGAGAAGGATGAATATTAAATTAATTTCATTAAATATAGCACCGGAACTGCTAATACATCTGTGTTATTATGTGTTAAATTTTAATTCCATTATTGGAAGAAGATGGACATACCAACCAAGAGTTACATGCAATTTGTGGCATTTTCATTCTGATTTGTCACTTAATTTTGTGATGCAGTGGCTACACAAGTCAAACATGCAAGTATGCAACGCTCTGCACCAACATGAAATATAACATTCTTTGTTTTTTTTTTTTTCAGAGGGAATTTTTTCCATGAAAAATAGAATTGATTGAAAGAGGAAATTTTTTTACTAAAATTATAAAGAACATGTTCTGTACATCATAATTTTTTTAAGTGGATTTTTTTTTATTAAACAAAATAATGTTCATTCTTCACCGTAAAACTATAAATTACATAAAAAGACACAAAAAAAAAAACTATAAATGACATAAAAAATAAGAAGTAAGTTATAACTCATGGATAATATAGTTTTATGCTACAATATTTGTGGGGTTGAGTTAGTAAAATTTCAATTTACATAATTAATATTTAGTTAATTTTCAAATTAAACGACTCATGTAATAACTAGCAATTTAAATGTATTCAATTTATAAGATTTGTGAGTTGAATATGTTGTCTTGTTTTTCTTTTTTTTTTTGGTGACGTTTAATTTTCCTTTAATATCCTGAAAAACTATTTTTAAATATAAAAAGTATAAAACGATTTCGTTTAATTAATACAAATCAAATTCGATTTTAATATTTGTCTGTTAAATTTATTAACAGTAAATATTTATGTTTTACTTTAAAACTTTTTTAAAGTTAATGTTACGATGGGCCATTGGTTAGGTCATTAGTTAAACCCATAAGAATTACTTATTGCTTAGTATTATAAATAGAAAGCTAATATCATTATATTGAATAGACAAAAATTAATCAATTGTTGAACTTTATTCAATTTGGAATTTTCTCTCTTTCACTTGAAGTAAAGAGGGGTTTTTCTTTATTCATTATCATCTTCAATCAAGTTAATTACCAAATTCTTCTTCTACTATAATTCATACAATCAACAAATACACAACTTCTTCTTTATTTTCATGTCTCTTAATTCTAGTTCTAACAGTTAATCTTAAGAATTTTATAAATTCACATATATATCTTTTTGGATGTGTATTAAATTTTGTATAAGTTTTTGTTTTTTTTTTTATTTTCTTTATGCTAAAATTATTTTATTTAGAGTTCAACAAAGATTAAGTTGTAGATTTTTTTGTATCATAAAAGAATTTAATTATAAAATCATGAATATATACCTGTTAGTAAAATATAAAATAATCACACATTAATATCTGTAATAAAACATTACAAACAATATAATAAAATTTTATGTACATTTGTATTCAAACTTTTTAAATAACAATGGATTTAATTGTATTTATAACATAAGTAAATGAGCTGTAACTCAAATGACATTTGTCCCGTTATTTTAGTAGAGGTTTCGAGTTCGAACCTCTCCCCAATATATTTTTAGTTAAAAAAAAATTGCATTTATAACACAAAATACGAATAAAAGTGTAATCATTATCAATGATGTTTGGAATTTATAAAAAGTTTGACTATACTATATAGAAAAATAATTTGATTATTTAACAATGAAAATTTGACCATTGCTTTCTTAAAAGTTTGATATTTTAATACTTAATATTCTATCATAAAAATATGTATAAATATTGGTGATTCATTTCATAACCATAAGTGCAAGTTTAAAAATAAATTATCTAAAATTATAGTAGAAACTTGATGATAATAATAAATGAAATTATTAACTAGTAATTGATTAAAAATGTATTAGTCACTCATGAAATCTCATTTACTTTATCTCTCATGTATACAAATATTAATTCCACTTGTGAAGATGATACCTCCCCATAAGTTGTGAGTTTTTTTTTTTTTTTTTTTTTTTTTTTT
>JASCZI010030747.1:24756-37301 GCA_036250425.1 Stylosanthes scabra
ATAAATCTTTTTAGTTGTTATTATTAGTTATTATTATTACTAGTTACTATTCTTTTTGTTGACAGAAATTACTAATTTGTAATTACTATTTTACTAACTAGTAAAAGATTTTTATGGATTTACCGTGTCACTATATTAACCACTTACTATTAGCATATTCAGTGGCAACATTTTCTTCATATCAACGTGAGCCATGTGCAATTAATATCCCCACAAATGTTATTCAATATTTTTTTATATTATTTGTCATAGTTGATTGTGTCAAAAATAGAAAACCTAAAATTCCATGTTTTGATGATATGCACTTTTTAGTTTTGTTTTTTAATTTTTTTTAATCCAATATAAAATTATTTATTCTTTTTAAAATCCTTGTTGTTAGTTTCTCTTGTAAATGGGAAATTAAATGCTAACACAATGAAATAAAATATTAACGTGATAAAAATAAATTAAAATTGATAAAAAATTAACAATGTTAAAAAAATTAAAATTGTTGAATTTTATTAAATAAAAATAGGAAAATATTTATATAGAAATATAACAGAAAAAAATATTTTTTAGGATAAAATTTGTTTGAAAGCATATATTTTATATAATTTATAATGAATTTTTAATAAATAAAATACATACATAAACAATAAAATATGCCAAAAACATCAATATTCCAATAATTTTATATATTATATTTTTTTAATTAAAATCAACGGATAAAAATACCATAACATTGATATTCTTGATATATTTGAAAATTTTCTGATACTATACATATATATATTTAGGAATATTCATATTTATATTTTTATATTTAATTATTTATCTTGTTTATATAATAAAATAACATTTTAATTTTGATATCGGCTCCTAATCACTGAAGTAATGAATATAAAATTTATATATATTTTTTAACATTAGATAATTTTTTATCCAATTTTTTTTTATATGTTTACTTCTTTTCCTCCTTCTTAATGTGAGTAATTTTTATTGAATTGAGCCAATTTAATTAAATTTAGTTAATTTTTATAAACTTAGTATTACTTTACACTATTTTTTTTGGTGACTATTTTTTCACACACTGTGTAATTTAGACGTAACTTTTTTTTTGGTGTCCTAATTAGATGTAACTTGTGAGTATGATTTACCCTGATACTGTTTCAAAATTAATTTGATAAAATAATTTCATTTTCATTTATTTATTTATTTATTTGGGGCGCTGGGGTTTTTGCTTCTTTTTAAAGTTGAAAGGTTGAAGGCCTAGCTTCCTTGTTCACCCGCCGCCTGTAACAAGAACACCAACAACAACAACAACGAAAGCAAAGCAAAAGAAGAGGCAGAGAAAGCAAAAGCAAAGCAAAGAAAGAGACACATTTTCAATTCCTCATAACCCATCCATAAGGCCAAACCAAAAGGCATCTTCTTCTTCCTCCATGATTTATATGCTTATATGCCCCTTTTCTCCTTTTCAATTTCTCCTTATTCACTTATTTCCTCTCTCTCACACACACAAATATATGTATATAAAATTACACACGCTCGCTCTCACACACACCTATGGATATACATAGATATATATTCTATATCTATATATACACACACATCTATATCCATTGTGCAGGTGTATATGTATAAAGAGAAAAACTGAAAAACCAAAACCTCTCTGAGGGTTAGAAGGGGTTCAACGCATTAAAAACCCAATCTTTCATCACATTAGAGAGAAAAGAAAACAAGGGTTTGTTTTTTTTTTCTCCTTTTTATTTTCCCAGAAAAACGAGAGAATAAAAAGTAGAGAGTGAAAGGGGTAAGAGGGGGGAAGAGTTCTTGTAAACCCCGTCACTTGAACAAGGTTTTCCTCATTATTCTCTCCCTTTTTTTTATGTGTGTGTGGGGTTGCTGAAAGTTCCCAACTTTTTTTTTCTTTTGTTGTTATTATCTCACCATTTTTTAATTTATTTTCTTAATTTTTTACCCCATTTCTTATGATATCTATGTAATGTGTGTCACTGCCAGTATTTATCTGTCTAAGCTAAGCTTATTCCACATACCTTATCCGATTTTCCATGCCAGAAAGAAAAACCGTCACTATGAACATTGTTGTCTTTTGTACTGTTGTTGTCATCATTCATAGTTTTATCAGAGAGAGCACAAAAGGGTTAGTGTGCTCTTAAGTGTTAACAACACTTAACTGGTACTATATATATTAGCATGTGTGTGTGTTTTGTTTTTCAGTCCTAGGTTGTGTTTTTTTTTGGTTGTGCTTGTTTTGTTTTTTTCAAAGTACTGATATATATTATCTGGGGTTTGTGCATGTTGTCTGGTACAAGCAGGAGAGTGCAAAGTTTTTTCACTCTATAAGAAGAAAGAAGAGGGAAAACTTGAAAGAAAAAGAGGGTGGTGAAAATGAAGTACGTGTTGGTAACAGGTGGTGTTGTTAGTGGACTTGGGAAAGGAGTCACTGCTAGCAGTATTGGTGTTCTCCTTAAGGCTTGTGGTCTTCGAGTTACTTCTATCAAGATTGGTAATTTCTTCCTCTGCTTTGGATTTTAAAATTAACACATTTGTTCTTGTATTGGAAGAGGAGAATGCAACTTTTTTAATTAACAAAATGATTTTGTCAATATTAATATGTTGGTTTTTTAAAAATATATAAGAATTACAGTTCAGTTGTTTAACCAACCCATTTGAGTGTTTTTAATTGACAATTTGAGGTTCAATTCATCCTTTTTTTTTATTTGAGTTGATGAATTCTTTTTATTTTTAAATTGTTTTTGTGCTATGTTTTTAAAGGGCTTCTGATTCTTGTGCATTTTGTTTCTTTCTCCATACTGCTTTCTTCTTTTGTTGTTGTCAGTAGTTCCAATTTTATGTTCAGCAATAGATATTTCTCTTCCATCCTAACAACCAATGAAACCCTGTATTTCTTTCTTATTATGAAAGTAATAATGTTCAATTCTGATTTTTTTTTCTAATTTTTTTTGAACTTGCAGATCCCTACCTCAATACTGATGCAGGGACTATGTCTCCTTTTGAACATGGAGAGGTGTTTGTCTTAGACGATGGCGGCGAGGTAAATATACTCGTTATCTTACCACGGCGGGTGGCAATTTGTGTTTCGTTTTTTTGGAATATAGTAGCTGACAGTGATTGTATTTGGTATTTCTATCTGCTACTGAAAATCTTGACCTGTGTTATGTTTACTTGAAACTACAGCTGAGTGTCTTTTGTTTGTTCTCTGAGATGGTTTGACTGGTTTTTCCGTCTATAATAAACTGGAATACTGCAATCCCTTTTCGGTTTGATGTTTAAGTTACTAATTCTTTCTTTTGTTTATGTTGAAGGTTGACCTCGACCTTGGTAACTATGAACGTTTCTTGGACATCAAACTAACCCGTGACAATAACATAACTACTGGAAAGATATATCAGGTGAACAAACTTCCTTCATATGTATTGTTTATTTTTTGACTCGATGCGTGCTTGCAGTTTCTCATTTTTTTTTTCTCTTCTTGAATGTTTTATAGTCTGTTATTGAGAAGGAGAGAAGAGGAGATTATCTTGGAAAGACAGTCCAGGTGAGTTCGACGATTCTAATTTTTTCTTTGTTGAAGGAGTTCAAAAAGGTTGCTGGTGCCTTGATTTTTAATTCGGCGTTACTTTGCTTTGTGGTAGGTGGTTCCGCACATAACAGATGCCATCCAAGAGTGGATAGAGCGTGTTGCGAAGATACCGGTTGATGGAAAAGAAGAGCCAGCAGATGTTTGTGTGATTGAATTGGGTGGAACCATAGGTAGATTGATACTTCAAGAGAACAATTTAACTAATTCTTTGAAAAAAAATTGATTTAGTATTTGGCTAGCAGCTTCTATTTGGAAGATAGTGAGTGAGAGGAATATTGTTTGCATTATCTATTATGAAAATTTCTAGAACCTCTTATTATTATTTTTATTTTTTTCCCTATATTTCAACACCTCTATTTAAAAATGGCTTTTCCTTATTGTCAGGGGATATTGAGTCTATGCCCTTTATTGAAGCACTTGGCCAATTTTCATACCGTGTAGGTAATGAATGACCTTCGAGCTTCAAACCCCATACTTTACTAATATATTTAATTTTTATTTTTAGTGTGCTAATTGGTCTACGCTTCTGAATCATCTTCTTCTTTGTAGGCCCTGGCAACTTCTGTCTCATTCATGTCAGCTTGGTTCCTGTTCTCAATGTCGTTGGTGAACAGGTATACTGCAAATATAAATGAAATAAAATAATAGCAAGTATCCAATTGAAATTTTAAATTTCAGTTTATTGTTTTTGACTACGATATATATATTCAACACTTATATTGATTGTTCTACAGAAAACAAAGCCAACTCAGCACAGTGTTCGTCAACTTAGAGGATTAGGTTTGACCCCTAATCTTCTTGCTTGTCGAAGTACAAAGGTGTGTCCCATGACCTTTTTTGCCTGTTCTTCTTGTTCTGTTGACTTCAACTGATTGGTATTCTCATCTTTATGCAAGATTCTTGATGACAATGTAAAGGCAAAGCTTGCTCAATTTTGTCATGTGCCGGTAATAGGACGTAAAATTTCATATTTTGATATTTGGTTATCATGAAAGATCTTGTACTGAAAAAACGTTTTTCTGTATAATGCAGATGTCAAACATAGTTAATCTACATGATGTTCCAAATATTTGGCACATACCCTTGCTATTGAAAGTAAGTAATTCTACGTTGTTTTTGAAACTCCTTTCTGTGACATCCTTCTGTGGCTTGATAAATATAGTTTTCCTTGAAACTCGAAAGTGTTTAATTTGCAAGTTCTTTTCTTTTCTATTCTTTGGTTTATGCAAGAACCTGAATTTTTCCTTTGAATTTATTCTGTTAATAAATAGGATCAGAAGGCGCATGAGGCGATCCTGAAAGCATTAAACCTGCTAGGGTTTGTTTGACAAACTCAGTCTTTTATGCTCTATAAACTTCTTCCTTTCCCCAAGAAAAAAAATTTCTGATTCTGATGTTTGGATTTTGGAGATTGTATTGTTTGTTCCACTGTAGCAGTGACCAAATTTTTGTGTCATTCAACTCACGGGTTTTTCATTTGCAGTGTTGCGAAAGAGCCTAATTTGAAGGAATGGACTACAAGGACAAAAGCTTATGACAAATGTCATGAAACTGTGGGTCTCAAATATCTCAAATCTAATTGTTTACCGTAAAAAGATATGTTTGTATGAAATTTTGGATAGCCATCTGCCAATTGTTGAGCTTACAAGTATATTATGCAGGTTAGAATTGCGATGGTTGGAAAATACACAGGTCTTTCAGATGCATATCTTTCTGTTCTGAAGGTAGCTTGCTCTACAATTTTAGAAATAATTCTACACGGTTATTTAATATTATTTCTGTATTGTCTGTGACATGCACCTTTAGGACCTCGAGTTGCTTAGAGTCCAAATTGAACTTTCTGGTCTAAATATATATTCGACAAGACAGAGTTACATGGTTTTCTTTCAGGCTCTTTTACATGCTGCTGTTGCTCGCAATCGTAAACTTGTTGTGGACTGGGTTCCAGCTGGTGATCTTGAAGATGTTACTTCTAAAGAGGTGAATACTCGGCCTTCTGCTGTATCGCGTATGTAAGCACTTCTTGTTTTCGATTTATGCCAACCTCTAATGATTAATGTAATATTTCAGGATCCCGAGGCATACAAAGCTGCTTGGACTCTTCTGAAGGTTCGACCATTTGAACTTCAGACTAAATGCCTTTCTTTAGTTTCCTGAATTTCTTTTATAATGCTAATGTAAATGTAAATTTGTCTAAATGCATTTAAGTTAGACCATTTTCCTATTCTTACCTAAATTGAATTCTTTTGCAGGGTGCTCATGGGGTTCTAGTTCCAGGAGGTTTCGGTGATAGAGGAGTGCAAGGGAAAATTCTCGCTGCTAAATATGCGCGAGAAAATAATGTTCCATATCTGGGCATTTGCTTGGGTATGCAAATTGCTGTGATAGAGTATGCACGATCCGTTCTGGGTCTGCATGATGCTACCAGCACAGAATTTGACCCTGACGCCAAGAACCCTGCTGTCATATTCATGCCTGAAGTATGTTTTACTATTTATGATACTGCCTGAGTCTGCGAATGTTGTTTCTTTTGGCGACCAAGTTAAATTGGTATGCACTTTATTTATTGATAGGGTTCAAAGACTCACATGGGAGGAACCATGCGTCTTGGTTCCAGAAGGACCTTCTTCGAAGTTGCTGATTGCAAATCTGCAAAGTTGTAAGAACCGAGAACAGATCTCAAGCTTGCATAAACACATACCATTTCCTCCTTAATGAATGTTAATCATCTTGGAGTTTGTTTAGCTGAGTATTAATCATCTTCAATCCAAAATGAAATTGATAGTAACTTTGGGATTTCCATTTTACACAGCTTTTACATATCTATAAATACTAAAATTTGGAATTCTTCATAGGTATGGTCATGTAAATTACATTGATGAGCGGCATCGCCATAGATACGAGGTAAATTAGTTTAAAGGTGAAGAATTTCTGTATACGAAGAAGGTACAATTTAATATGCTAACAATTATCTCGACTCTGTACAGGTTAATCCCGACATGATATCACAGCTGGAGAATGCCGGTCTATCTTTTGTTGGCAAAGATGAAACTGGGAATCGCATGGAGGTGTGTTTTTACACATGAATTTGTTAATAGCGTGGATGTTAAGATAATCAAACAACATTTAATAATACTACCTGTTAATTATGTACACGAGTGCAGATAGTAGAACTGCCTAGCCATCCATATTTTATTGGCGTACAGTTTCACCCGGAGTTCAAATCCAGACCAGGGAAACCTTCTCCTGTCTTTTCAGGTATTTATCTCTAGAGTCCTTAACCGCCTTTTTCGTACACGAACCAGTAGTTCCATCCAAGATTACTTAAAAGATTGATGATCATCTTTCATTCTCTGTTCAAAATCTTTTTTGGGTCTAATCAAACCAATACTGAATCCAAGCTATTGTCATGGTAAAAGAATTAAAAGCCCTTTTTCTCTCCTGTTGTTGTTGCTTATATCACTTGCTTTTTAATACTAATGCAATATGACTATTTCGATGAAAATATTTTTAAAAAAACCCGTTAGTTCTTTTACATCCTTGCATTGCATGTTGTAGACTTTAGTCTATGATGCATGTTGGAATCATCCTTATTTAAATTATGCAATGACTTGAAAGTATTCCTCAACTTCTATGATCATAATTTGATACAATCTGCAATAAACCATATTAATATATATATTAATTCTATAAATTAACTTTTAGTTAGCCAACACTAGCTAACTTTTCTTTTTTAATTCTATAAATTCTAATTTTTTTGGGGAAGAATTAGGGTTTAGGGTTTATTATTTAGGTTTAAGGTTAAGGGTTTATAATCTAGGGTTTAGAATTTAAAATAACAAGATTTTTAAGATGGTGGCAGATATCAGCTGAAAAAAGTTGGCTTCCTAGTTGAATTCAAAGAAAATAATATTTCTAAATGCCAAAGTTACATTTCTGTTCACTAAATATAATTGCCTTATTTGTCAAAACAGGATTAATAGCAGCAGCTTGTGAACATAAGAAGGCAATAATCCCGCCAAGCAGCAATGGCCATGCCAAGTTAACTAACGGAATATATAACGGAGTGAATGGACACTCGCCGATACTGAAATCGCACCAAAATGGTAACGGCTTCATCGCATCCAATGGTACCTTAAACCTGTATGCCAAGGGCAACGGCGTGTGTGTTGACGGTAGTTGTTAGTCGGTCGGTTGGTCATCTGTGTGTCCGTTACTGTCCCTGGTATAATTTCTCTCGAAGGACATGATCATCATTTTGTCGTCGTCCTCGGTTTTTCCCTGTACAGTTAGTGAGTTGGATAGATCCTTAAGCTTGGGGAATATGGGGCTTGGCTTTTCTCCAGCATGAAAACAAATTTTGAGTCTAACAGCAATTTCTTCATGTTAGTTTCTTCTACATTGTGCTTATGGTGTGGCATTTGCAGCCACCATTGATTTGTTTTTCAGGTTTTTGTTGGTTAGAAAAGAAACATTGGCCAAAGACTAGTTCTTGTATCACACTCCACTCACTTTGATCCTGCCAAATATTTGGGCTTTGGTGGCTTTTTTTCCAGTGGCTTTTAGGAATTTTTTTTTTAGTATACAGGCTGAAGGTGTAAAACAACTTTCAACCAAGTGTCCTTTCTTTCATTTTTTTTTATCTTCTTCTGCGTGGCCATAATGTAAAACTCTCTTCATGTTATGAACATTGAAGTTGAATTTAGTTTTTTATGACAAATGCCATTGATCCCATTTTTCTCTAGAATTTAGATTTCTTACCTGTTGAAAGTTTTTATGGAACAACCCTTCATAGTTCTCCTCCATCAAGCTATATTATTTAATCAAAGGTAGTGAGGGAAGTATACATTGTTTAATTGGTAATTAGAAAAAGTTAATTTTTATTGAAATGGAAATGTCAATGTATGATTTGATGTCTTTGTGGAACTTTCTTATATTGATAATGTATAGGATTAAATTCTTTAGAAAAATGCAGTGAAATAAATTAGAGGTTGGAAAGAAGTATTAAGAGATTGGGATTAATTAACGTGCGCGAACAAAAAAAAAATGATGAACCTTTGGTTACATATGAGAGCATGATAAATGATAAATTTAGAATTATTTAACGAGGGATATGAATTTTTTTTATTTGTGGTTAGATTGGTTACAAACGAGGGATTAAGACAATTTTTAAATACTATCAAAGAATTTTTGAGATTTTGAAGTAAAGGAGATGAATTGAAAAAAAGTAGAAAATATTTTAATTGAAGTTTGGAAAGACTAAAGATGAATAGTTATTTATTACTTATTAGCTAACCAAACATATATATTAGGGATTAATGATCAAATTAATCTTGGTTGTATTATTTAGGACAATAAAAAAATCAGAGAATGATGTAAACCTTAGCTGTATTAATATTGAAAGATGGGTCGATAATCAAATTTATCCATAATAGATTTTATTAATCAAATTAGTTTCTAAAATATTAAAAATTAACCATATTTGTCTTTTTGTTCAAGAAAACGGGCTCCAATTGTCCGTTAACAATGCCAACATGGCATTAGGTTCTCCAACAACGTTTATCTGGCGGAGCTTGCCAAGTTATTTTGGGGGGCAAAAAAATTTTCAATGTAAAAATTTACAGTGTTATTCATATTAAAATAAAACTAAAGGAAAAAAACAATTAAAAAATCAACAAAATATAAAATAATATTAAATTAAATGAATAAAAAGTTTTAATTTTTCAAAAAAGATACAAGATAAAATATTTATTTGAAATTTTGCTTGACAGATCAAAATTTTGAGAATTGCAACTTGTAATTTTTTTTATTAGTCTACGCAAATACAATACCAGTATAACACGAATACTTATTAATTATTTGTATAATATAAAAATTAAATTTAAAAATGAATAAAATATAAAATAACACAAAATTAAATAAATAAAAGTATCTAATTTATTGTTATAATTCAAGTTTGTACATAGTAATTTGTATTTGTGACTTTGTGTTGTGCATAGCAACTTATTTTTATTGGAGCATGGCAAATTATTATATAAAAAGTATTTTTCGGATATAGCAAGTTTTTTTAGGATACAGTAATATTGGATTAGATGGCTTATACAGAGATAAGGTAATAAAATTTGCTTTTTTAGTAGGATATATTATTATTATTTTTTATTCAAATATGTTAATATCATAGTCACAAAAAACTCTTAGTATTACAATTTTAATAAAAATAAATGATAAAAGTAAAAGAAATAATAAAGAAAGAAGAGGAAATTAAAGAAAAGAATGAACCATTAAGGGGACTCATTTTCGTTTCTTATTTTGATTATAAGGTAAATAAATGTATAAGAATGAATGATAAAGTAAAAATAAAAAATTAAAAAATAACAAAGAAAGAAGAAAAATAATTAAGGAGATTGAATTAAAAGGTGAAAAAATAATAATAGTGAGTATATTAAACTCACAAACCTCAAGTCTACTACGCTGAGTGAACCACTTGAACTACTTGTTATTTTAGGTTGTAGTTCTACTAAAACGTTTATAAAAATTTTGGGGGGGCCATGCCCCATAGAGCTCCGCCATTGCCTCCAAAGTTTAGGAGCAAATTTGTCTGAATTTTAAAAGTTTAGGAATATATGTCTTTTTTCCTAAATATAATATTCTAATATAGAGAAATGTTTCTTTTTCTATCCTTTCAATCTTGTCTCTGCTACCCAATGCTTCCAATTTGTGTATAATAAACAAACTATTCATTTACATCATCTTCTGTTCCCTTGAAGCATGCCAACCTTGATCTCCACTCTTCAAAGTTCAAGGTCCTTTAGAGTCAGACATGCATTGCCAAGTCTGTATCTTTGGGTCCTTTAAAAATTTTCGTTTGATTATCACTCTTCAGTGTTCATAGTTTCGTTTGATTGCCAAGTCAGAGGGATATATGTGTTCGTCATTTCAAAAGGTGAGGGGCCATTAAGAATTTTCCAAAGCTCAGGAGTATTTTTGTTTGAAAAAATAAAGCTCGGGAATATATTTGTCATTTTCCCTAATTTTAATATTTTAGGTACTAATTTGATTGATAAAATCATTTATGGACGAATTTGACTATTGGTCGTTTGGCCCATCCTTGGGCGTTCGGATCCGGACGGGTGATCGGGCACCCTTGACCTGTGCTCACCCCTATTTGGCCGATCCTTCGAGGAGTAATTTGACCATTAACCATATATATTAGGGTAACATTAGGCGATGATAGAGTGTTTTTAATGAAAGGTGAATATTGCTATTTTAATAATATAGAAAAAAATAAAGATATTATGTGATGTTCACTTTTTTAAAAAATTTACTTATAACATTTTATTCTTACTCATTTTCAGCAAAGAAATTTCAAATATTTGAATGGTGTACTTGTGGTTTCTATAAAAAGAGTATTTTAAAATATAGGAACAACATGGATATACAAAAATGGTGTACTTGTGGCATCTATAAACATGTCCAACTCGTCAATTGTCCATTAAGTTAGTTATAGGAGAAAAGTGATAAACTAGGCTTGCAAATAAAAGACTAATCAAGTTTCAGAAAATTAATTGGTGTTTATTGAGTTGGAAATGGTAAATGATAGAGTATCAAGAGAGGTTCTATAGAAGATTTGGTTTCGTATAAAACTTATGTTCTGATCCTGTTAGATAAGCAAACCATGAATTCGAGCGAGAACTATTTCTTTGGTACGTACAATGTTGAGGAGTTTATAGTAGAGGTTCGTGAGGATTCAGATGATGATTCGAAAGATGATGAAGACAGTTTAGAAGATAAGAGAATAACAGAGTTGTCACGAGATGATATTATGTAAATGGAGTTTGCAGATGAAGATGTCGTGTACCATTTCTATAAGACTTATGCAATGATTCATGGCTTTGTTGTGAGGTTGGATGAAGTTAGACATGATAGCGATGATCGTTTAGTAATGCGCCAAATAGTTTGTACTCGGGAGGGATATATGAGGGAAAGGGTTAATAAGGACGAAAGAGTAAGGGACCATCCTCCGTTGACTTGAAGCGGGTGCTTTGCTAAAATTCGTGCAAGTTTGGACGTTAAGAAATCTAAGTGGAAAGTGGTTTCATTCTACGAGGGGCACTTTCATGATTTGGTGGATACACTCAACATTAAGATGATGCTTGAGTATTGCAACTTCAGTGACGTAGATAAAGCACAGGTGAAAAATTTGCACGATACTGGCATTAGAAAATGTCACATCATGGGATACCTCGCTGCCCAGAAGGGAGAATACATGAATTTGACATTCAATCTAAAAGACTTGTACAACCTTATTGCTCAACACAGGAAAGAAAAAGTGAGGGGTGTTAACCATGTTACAATATGTATAAGTTCATTAGATTAGGTTTTGATGAATGACAAACATTGAAGTTGAGGATAAGCGTTGGAAGCAAGCAACAAGACAAGAAGATGAGTCCGCAAGCTTTGAAGATGGTTTAATATTTTAGGATTTAGGTAAACTTCTTGTCAAGAACCAAATTTTATTATCTCTCTCACACACACACAAGAAAATGTTTTTAAAGAAAAGGTTTTACGAAAACTATAGCCGTAAAAGTTTTATAACTTGTTAGCTGTTTTAAAGCTTAGTGCATGCTGTCAATCTTGACCTTTGTGCACTAAAGTGATAATAACTTGAACTACAGAACTCCAAACGATACAGTTCTTGTTGCGTTAGAAAGCTAACGTCCGGAGCTTCAGATTGATATATATATATGTCTTGTTGAACAGTAAAAATACGTTTTTACGGCCAGTAAAAAGTAAAAATACGTTTTTACGGCCAGTAAATAGTAAATTACTATTCCCACGGCTAGTGAACAGTAAAGTACTGTTCCCACGGCTAGTGAACAGTGAATTACTATTCATAACGGCTAAATTGCTTGGGATGCTTATAAATAGATGGTTTGAA
>JASCZI010030748.1:0-14368 GCA_036250425.1 Stylosanthes scabra
ATTATAATATATTTTTGGCTGCTTTTAATGAATTATTGCATTAATATCACAAAGAATTGAGTATGATTTATCCTAGAAAACCTCTAAAGATGCTCATACATCACAAATCAATTAAAATATTTGGAAATCTAACAAAATCACAATTCTCACCATATCCTTGCAAATCAGTAACGTGCAAAGGATTAATGAAACTTGGGCAGAAAGTAGTAATAATAATAATGAGAAACAATAATGAGACACAAGTCAAGGATTTACAGATATTCACCCAACAAAACCCTAATTCAATTAATCACTTTCTTTTCATGCAAGTAATCCAATTCGCAATGAATCCTAATTAACTAAACCCTAATCTCTTAGTAATTTAGTTTCTCCTAATTCAATTAATTATTAATCTCTTAATTAATCAAAGAATTAAAAGGTGAAGAACAATCCTGATTCGGTTTTTGTGGAATTCAAGAGTGGTTTTAGATTGAATTTTATGTCACTTATTCAACCTAACTCTAATCCAATTGAATATAACACAATAATTGCACAAACACTCAAATTCCTATCTCTAGTTCAATGAGTAAATGTGAGGAACAACCCTCAAACACATTCAATTTTAGATTTTCTCAAATACACAAATTGAAAGCAGCAGATTCAATTACCTCTCGATTGAATTGAATTGGATAATTAGGAACGGAGAATTGATCCTTGAAATTAAAACTTGCAATTGAAGAAAAGTGAAATTTGAATTAGATATGCATGTTGGGATGAACAGAGCTCCTCATCCTCAACTTTGAGAAAGTTAGTTGCTCATGGAGAGCAACATTGCAGAGAAAAACATGAGAAATCCTAGTTACAGAAATAGAGAATTACAGAATAAAAACTGATAATTCCTAAACCAAAAATTGGCCTATTTATATTACTAAGAAATCCTAATTTCTAAACTAATTCATGGGCCTAAATCAAGTTAAACTAAACTAAGCCTAAGGAAATTTACAATTTACTGGCAGTAACACAATTCTGCAACACTTGGGTTTGAGATTGATGAGCCACGTTTGGGCCAAGTCTGGAACTTGGTCCAAACGTGGCCTTGCTTGCTTTTGGTCATTCAGTGAGTCACATTTGGGCCACGTTTCAAGCGTGGACCAAATGTGACCTTGTGTCTTAGTTGATGAGCTTGGTGAGCTTGTGAGGAGCTTAGGTGAGTCACGTTTGGACCACGTTGGAAACGTGGTTCAAACGTGACCTTGTTTGATGGTTGGCGAGCTTCCCAAGCTTGCCTTGGCCTTGGATGAGCCACATTTGGTCCATGCTCAGACATGGTCAAAACGTGGCTTTGTGTGCTCGTGGTTGAGCTTGCCAGGTGAAGAGAGGTCGATTCCGGTGTCACAATCAAGGTCGGTTCGGAATTCCTTGTCGTTTAAAAAAAGAGGTTCATTGTAGCAGAACCCGAACCAGTTATGAAAATGATATCGAAATCATTCTTCAACAAAGTATCATAGAGTTTGCAACCAGTTTAAAATACGGAGTATGGACTCAGGTCATTCTCCCTAGGAATTGAAAATTGGTGCTCGCATTTGGTTGTGAAAATATTGGGGTTGCAATTGTGAGAGTTGGCGACAAGAACAAAATAAGAGATGATTTGTATTACAAGTAATAAAGGGTGCTTGGTCTTGAGTTGAGATATAATGTGTCCCTATGATCACCATTAATCCCAATTATGAATGGTTGTCACGTAAGACACTAAGCCCACTCTGTCAAATGGTCGAGTGGGTGGAAATAACCTCGTTCTGAATGTCCTAGGCAACTTACTAGTGCGAAGGTCCTAAATCCTTGGAACTTGAACAATCCATCAATTTCACCTCATTAAGGACTCAATCATCACTAACAAAAGTCTAGCGTTAACGGAACAGTTTTAACCTGGGTCTTAACCCATTCTTGTCCTTAGGGATTGCAAGGAAATTAAAGATCTAAACTATCCACTACACCAGATCAACACTATGAACATCAAACAAGCATACTTGAACCATAGATCCGCAACTTATCATGCACCTAAATTTCCAGAAAAAAGAGAATAAGAACATAAGAACATAAAGGGTAGAGATGAGAAATTGAAATTTAGATGAGAGAAACAAGTAGAGATTGCATTAATTAAACAAGAGTATGATTAAACAAACATTTAAACACAAAATTAAAGTAAAAGTTTAGCTAGTGAGGACTGGAAATAAAAAGGAAAAAATGAAGAACAATGAAGAATAAAGAGATTCTAAGAACAATTAAACTAAAAGAGAATGGGAGAAAATGAATTTCCCAAAAACTCTCCAAAAATTATTTAAGACTAATGAGACCCCAAAAAGGGTCTCATAGGGGTGGTGCTGAATTGTGGTAGCATCCCTCCTATTTATAGGCATTCACTTGTCTTGAAATTACATTTTGACCTTCAAAGTTGAGTGCAGCCCACGCAACCGTGCGGCCACGCGGTATACCCGTACCACTGAGCGGTCGAGAAAACATGACTTGCACATCACTCCAGTATGTGCGGTCGCACGGTACCCTGTGCGGTCACACGTATATGACATATCTATACTATTTTGAAGCTCTGGATGTTAGCTTTCCAATGGCGCTAGAACCATGTCGTTTGGACCTTTGTAGCTCAAGTTATGATCCGATTAGTGTGAAGAGGTCAGGATTGACAGCATTAGAAGAATTATGAGCACCGATCTTTGGATGCGAATTCCTCATAGAATCGCTTAGAACTGAAGGAAGTCTTCAACATGAATGTTGTAGATATTGAATTCATCTTTCCAAAGATTCTGAGTTTGCTCCAATCCGATGACTACAGTTCCTTTTCTCTGCTTCTCATTCTTGCTTCTTTGTGAAATCTCCGCTTTTGGATGCTTTCTCCATTCCTTTCAAACCATCCTTGCTTCCTAAACCTTTAATCACTCCAACAAACACATCAAGGTATCGAATGGCATGAAAGTGGAATTAGATTTGAATTTTAGAGCTTAAAACATGCATTTTCTAATTCAAGGCACAACGAAGGATGAATTCACAAACATGGTTATTTACAAGCAATTGTGTTTTTTTGGTTGATAAACCCATCAATTCTAACACATTTTCTATCATCTAATATGGGTCTATCACCAAGCCTTGGTGAGCTTGGTCTTGGCCACGTTTGGACCATGTTTTGACTTGGTCCAAACGTGGCTTCCTGATGCCTTGGGGAGCTTGATTTCGCTTATGGAGCTCTTGTGAGTATTAGGTTTGGGCCAAGTCTGGAACTTAGTCCAAACGTGACTCATGTGATCTCATGGGGGCTTGGTGAGCTTGGTGGAGGCCATGGCTAGGTCACGTTTGGTTCAAGTTTGAGACTTGGTCCAAACATGACTTGTAAGACACTTGGGAGCTCTCTGTTTCTTGCTTTCTTCTTCTTCTTCAAGTTACCTCCTTTTCTTCATTTCTAATCTCTTGTAATTCCTGTATAAACATAACAAAATACTCAAGATAGTATTTAATGAAGAATTTAGCTATTTTACTTGAGTATTAGGCTAAATCTCTACTTAAAACACAAGAAACTAGTGCCTAAAATCATGAAAGATGCACATGCATCATCTAATCCATTGATTATTTAGTTTGTTCAATTCTCTTGTTATTCACCATGTTTACTTATTATGTATGCCAAGTGTTTGACGTTTTGTTTCTTATAGCTATGGAGTAGTGTTCTTGTATCTTGCTCATGGGCTGAAGTGTGGATGATCCTAGCCACTAATCCCTAAGGACAAGAATGGGTTAAAGACATGGTTAAAACAGTTCTGTTAACGCTAGGCTTTTGCTAGTAATGATTGAGTCCTTAATGAGGTAAACTTGATGGATTATTCAAGTTTCAAAGACCTAGGATCTTCGCATTAGTAAGTAGCTTGGAACTTTGGAACGGGGTTAATTTCCCCACTTGACCATTTGACAGAGTGGGTTTTGCTCCTTACGTGACAACCATTAATAATTGGGATTAGTGGTGATCATAGGGACACATTATACTTCAACTCAAGACCAAGATCCTTTTATTAATTGCAATATCAATTATATCTCATTTTATTTTTTGTTACCAACTCTCACCATTGCAACCCCAATATTTTAACAACCAATTGCAAGTTACAATATTTCAATTCCTAGGGAGAACGACCCGAGTTCAATACTCGGTATTTTTAACTAGTTGCAAGCTTTGTGACACCTTTCTAAATTTGCACGACACTCTCATAGTTGGTTCAAAACTATCTGCAACGAATTCCTATTTTGAAATTAAGAAATTCTGAACCAGTCTTGGGAGCCTCGTCACCAAACAATTTACTATTTTTATGTCTGTTTGATTACTATCACTGTGGTTACTCTGCTCATTTAATTTTCAATCATAGTTATTCTGTTCTTGTTATTATGCATCTTTATTATTATGCTTGCTTTATAATACTGTTATTCTGTCCATTTAATTTTCAATATAATTCTATTGTTTTTGTTATTATGTCTTGTTATTATTCTGCCTGTTTTATTTTTGCTGTTATAATTACTGCTAATATGGAGTAGTGACCTTATGTCTTGGCCATGGGTTGAAGTTTGCGGATGACCTTAGCTACTGGTCCCTAAGGGCACAGATGAGAGGAGCCGGGGTTAGTTCCGATGCCGTTAACACTATGTCCCTGCCAATAACGGGAAAACCTTAATGATGTGAATTTGATGGGTTATTCGCGTTCATCGAATACCTTGGTATTACGTTATTGAGTATACTTAGGACATTCGGATAGGGGCTAACTCCACCACTCAACCATTAGACAGAGTGGCTAATTTTCTTTAAGTGACAGTTCATCTAAACTGGGATTGGCAATGATCATAAGGACGCACAATACTTCAACCCACAGCCGAGCACCCTTTTATTATATTGCAATCTTATTTTGTTTCTCTGTTTTTTGTTCTCAACCACAATTATTGCAACCCCAAACTCTTTTCTCAACCCAAAGCAAACCTCTGTTTTCAATTCCTAGGGAGAACAACCCGAGTCTAGTACTCAGTATTTTTAACTGGTTGCATCCTGTGACACTCTTTTCTAAATTTGATAAGGTTCCCGCAATCAGGTATTGAGCTATCTACGACGAACTACTGCTTTTGAATTCTAAGGAATTCTGAACCGGTCTCGGGGGCCGCATCAGCCATCTGTGGATAAATAAAATAGTGAAGAATGAGCTATCCCAACACCAAATTTAAATGGCTGCTTGTCCCCAAGCAACAAAAATTAAAATAGAGAAGAGCAAAGGAGGGGAACGGGGATGGCTACTGCAACAGAGGAGTGATCAAATTGAGGGATGCAAAATGAGTATGGAAAAAAATGATGCTGGACAATGCTAGAAGAGTGGTGGTCTAGGGTTGCTACGGATGCAAAGTGGTAGGCTTTTGTTAATAGGGGTGGGTGGGGTGGACGTGGCTAAGTGGTTGTGTTTGTGGGATATGGGTGTTGGGTGGTGGAAACAGGAAAAAGAGAGAAGGAAGAAGAGCAAGTGGTTTGGGATGTGGGAATAGGGGGTGCAAAAGCTGGTATATATAGGCAGAGGGAATGGGCTAGTAGTCTTCGAGTAGTTGAGTGGTTGGTAAGGTATAGTAAGTGAGGGGGTGGGTGGAGGAAATTAAGGGAGGGTGTCACAGGTTGGGGTTTGGGACGAAGTTTAATGCATGGTGCAGAAGGAGATGCATGCATATGGACAGGAAAGATGGGAAGATGCATGAGGACATGAATATATACACATGTCTTGAGAATACAAGATGCTGAAAATCAGGATATGAGTGCATATGTTACGAAAGTGGGGGACAAATGAGTGCACATGAATAATTATGATGTAGTAATTAATGAATGCAAACAAACATGAAGAGGGTTAGGTGTATGTGTACATGTAATGCAAATGGACAATATCTGCATAACTGCATTGCACTCATTGCCCAAAACTACTGTTTCTTCTTCTCTCCAATTTCTCTTCTTGGAAATAAGCTCTTTTATGAACTTAGCATATAGTGGCATATGCTCTAATGCTTCAGTGAAGGGAATATTAATTTGCAATCCCAATATCATCTTGGCTTCCTTTCGCAATCTCTGTGGAAAAGGAATCTGCTTCTTTTTATCCTTCACTATAGGTGGTAGTGGAGTAGATTGTGCCTGTGCTGGAGTTGGCCCTTCATTCTGAATTGTAATCAGAGAGTCCTCAACGGTCTTGTTCTCATAATTCTTGTCCTCTTTCAACTTGGAGCTGTCTTCTAGCACCTTTCCACTTCTAAGTACAATGGCTTTACACTCTTCCTTAGGATTGGGTATTGTATCACTTGGGAAGGTATTGGGAGGTCTAGTGGAAATAAATCTGCTTTGGTAGCTGACCAATCTGAGTTTCCAAGCTTCTGATAGCAGATTCTTGGTCCTTAAAATTGGACTTAGCATCATCAATGAAATTGTTGGTGGATTGCACAAAACCGGCAGTGGACAAGGTGAGCTTCTCTAGGCCAGCTTCTTTGGAGTTAGGTTTTGTGGGTTTATGAGAGGGTTGATGTGGGAAAGGTGGTGGTTGGTAGAACGGTTGTTGTCTTTGGTATGGAGGTTGGGCTTGATGATTGTTGTGGAAGTTGTTGTTGTTTCTCTGCCATTGGTTTCCTCCTCAACAAAAATTGGGGTGATTTCTCCGGCCAGGATTGTATGTGTTAGAGTGGGGGTCATTGTGAGGTGGTCTAGGTTGGTTTCCCATGTAATTCACTTGCTTAGTTGAAGATTGGCCATCTAAAATTAAGCTGCAAATATAGTTCTCATGAGGGCCTCCACAAAGACCACAAGCTTCTTGAGGAACTGACTGAGTTTCCACTGCTGCAATCTCTAACTTCTCTAGCTTCTTATTCAAAACACTCAGTTGTTGTGCCATAGCCTTGTTTTGAGCTAGAATAGCATCCACAGTTTCCACTTCCATAACACCTCTCTTTAATGTGCTTCTCTCAGAAAAGTTGATATACTGATTGTTGGCCACAATCTCAATTAACTCAAGAGCTTCCTCAATTATCTTCCTTTGTAAGGAACCACCTGCAGAATAATCAAGTAAAATCCTGGAAGTTAGAGTTAATCCGTCATAGAAGGTCTGCAACTGCAGCCACTCGGGAAAAACATATTGTTGGGACATCTCTTTAGCATCTCTTTGTATCTCTCCCAAGCTTCATAAAGTAATTCTCCATCCTTCTGAGCAAAGGATTGGATGTCATATCTGAGCTTTGCAAGCTAAGCTTCTATGGGGGAAAGAATCTAAGCTTCTATGGGGGAAAGAATTTAGACAAGAACTTGCTGACCAAGTCATCCCAAGTAGTAATACTTCCAAGAGGTTGAGAATTCAGCCGTTGTTTCGCTTTATCCCGTAGAGAGAGGAAAAGCCTCAGCTTGATGGCATCACTAGAGACACCTGATAGACCCATATTTGATGATAGATTAGGTGCTATAAATGAAGGGTTTATCGACCAAAAACCACATAATTGCTTGTGAATAACCACGATTTTAAACCTTTGCTTGTATGTACTCATATGGATAAATAAAAGTTAACTTAGCCTTAAAAATGATAGAAATTTATGAAATCTCATCCCACTTGATGCATTGATGTGTTTGCTAGTGTATTTCAAGTTTTTAAGGATTGAGAAAAGCATAGGAAAGGTTAAGGAAGGCATTGGAAGCAAATGATTCACAAAGAGGAAGCCAAGAGAGGAAAATAGGGCACCGCGCGGTCGCATGGTCTCCTCGTGCATCCTCGCGTGTCCCTGGGAGCAATTCGGGATGAAGTCTGCCTAGACCCGCGAATCGCACGGTCCCCTCGTGTGCCCGCGCGGGTACAAAGTCAAAGTTGCAAATTTTGTTGACCGTGCGACCGCACGGTGTATCGCGCGACCTCCCGGTGTACCGCGCGACCGCACGGTACCGTCTGGCAGAATCAAAGTTTAGGCTAAAATTGGAATTTGAAGTTTTCGGGCTAGGTCCAACCTCTTTGAAGTCCCAATTTCGACTTATATGAGGGAGAACAACTGAAACACAAGGCACCAATTTTCATTAGGATCAATTTAGAATTTTAGATAGTTTTTAAGAGGATTTTGGGAGAGTTTTCCACCTCTCTCATTTTCTCTCTTCTAGTTCATAGTTGTTCTTCATTTCTCCCCCAATTTCCAGCTCTTACTAGCCAAGCTCTTATTCTAAATAAATTTTAAGACTTGTATTAATGTCAGTTATTTTGATGGTTACGTTGAGGTCAAATTCAGTTTTTAATTTAGTAGATTTATTGTTAGAGATAGTTGTCGAACTTGGATGAAGTCATTTTACTATTATATGAGTAATTGCAATTTGTTCTATCGTCTACAGTCATGTTAGGTGTTGAGTTGTTTTTCGTTAAGCTTTTTTTTCCTGGGGCATACATAATAAATATAACATTCACTGCCATGTAAGATATTATACTATTTGTTTAATTTTAAATATTATTTTGATTACGTTTGTTTAATATATTTTTGCAAGTATAAGAATTTTGCAAAAATTACAATACTCAATTAAAAAACCTTCTTTTTATTGGTTAAAAAATCAAATTTTATCTATAAAGTGTTTTAAAACAAATCATCCTAATAGGAAAAATTTTATTAATGTGTAAATATGTATTGTGAAAATTATAACCTAGACACTTAAACAAATGAAGTTATTAGAAAATCATACCCACTAAACAATACATTTAATGGCGGTTTAATAGAAACCAGCCCGCCACTAAATACCACACAAAAAATGATTGCCACACATCCGTTTAGCTGCAGTTTTACTCTAATCGCTGCTAAACAACAACAAGCCATGATAGAAACGTGTCTGTTACCCGAAGATTGCCAGCCCATTACATAAACCGTTTCTAATCAACAACCGCCCCAAAAAGCCGTCGACATCTGACGAAATTGTTGTAGTGATATGTCCCGTCTTACCCCACCTATTCCAATGGTCCTAAATTTTGACCCATCCTTCCAAATGATGGGCTGGAGGGTGGAGGGCAAAGCTCGTCATTGTGAATTTTTTTTTTTTTTTTAATTTCATTTTTAAATGAATTGATACATCAATTACAGCCTAACTTGCGTATGTAGCATTTATATTAATATCATAAACCAAAATCTATAAGTTGTACCGCTATATCTATATGTATAAATAATCGATAATGTTTGGTAGCCAATGTAAAATTAGCCATAAACAACCAATTTTTTTTATTGAGTTTTATTTAATGCAAAATATGTTATTTCAAATAAAACATCATACACACTCGAGATTGCTTTCAATAAGAATAATGATTCACTATTGATTGATATTTTAATGTAATTCAATTGTATTTTTTGCGGCTACTATATTTCCTATTAAGGACCTCCAATAATATTCCATTAAAATATGTATTCATTGTTATTAATAAGACATATTGAAATGATTCTATTTTAATTGTTTTCATTTATGTGTTTTTTTTCAAATGCACAAATCTGCTAGCACTCTCACCTCATGTTGGTGAAGAAAAATCACTTGTTACACTTGCTAAATATAATTACGGATGTTATTTGCATACTCTCCATATTATTTTTTTATATTTATAAGAAGAGAATTGGTTTGGATAGGAGTTGAAATTGATAATAAATAAAATAAAATTTGTGTCTCTTTACAGAGACAATATCATCTTTATAGAAAATCAATAATATTTTGATACTTATATCATTATTTTGATAAAATAATTTAAAATAATATAAACTATAAATTCGATTATTATTCGAATGAAAAATCTCACATTTAGTCTTAAATCACTATTTATGACATATGATTCTATATAAATGGTGATGTGATATTTTATAGGATCCAGAATAAAATTTAAATTAAAACTAGGATTTGAGATTATCTTATAAAGCATTTCAAGGGCACTACGTGATCTAGTAATTTTAACAATTTATATTATGACCACTACTAGAAAACCGTTGTAATCGAAAAAAAAAAAAAAAAAGGAAAAAAAAACGTCGCTATATATTCAGTGTGTTTCTTGTAGTGGATTAAGATTTATAGCTAAAATCAATATATAGAATCAGTAGTTAAAGCTACTTAAAACATCTAATTTTTAAACATTAAAAAAAAATTCTTAGATAATTTATATTGCTTTTATTTTTTCATGATGTGCCGGCAGCCACCATGGGGAGGGGTTTTAATCATATGATGCAGCCACCATAAATGGTAGGTAGTGGCCAGAGTGCTATGTCCACTTATGCCACCATCAGCACCACCCCACTCATCTCTAACTCTCTTGTGTACCCACCATCTTTGTGATCTTTCAACTTACCTTTATTTCCTCTTGGACATCCACCACATCATTCTGAACTTTGAACTTGCCTTTTTAGTAACCTTCGGCTCTTTCTTCCATTTTTTTTTTAATCTTTATTTATCAAATAATACTTTAAATTAGTCTTTAATATTTTTTAGGATTAATTTTTCTATTACTCTTTATAATTTTACAAATTTTTTAATTAGATTATTATATTAGATAAAAAATTAAATAATAGTTCTCTTTTAAATATTTGTATGTTTTATTATTTTATATGGGATGAATTGTGAAATATTCTGAAAACAAAGTTTTAAAAATTATTGATTTCTTCATATAAAATTATAACTAGCAAGAATTTAATTATAAATTTTTTATTTAAATAGGAGTCTAGTTACAAACTTTTAAACTATAAAAATTTAATTAAAAATTTGGTGAAATTATAGGAACTAAAAAGTAAATAAACATAATTTTTATATTAAAAATAATTTTTAATATTCTTTTGAGAAATTTAAAACTGATTTTTAAGAATATTGTATTAATTATTTCATAAAAAATAAATGGACAAGTTAATTCTTTCTCTTTAAAATTTTAGACAATTTAAGGATTTTTTAAGCATACTATTTTTTAGAAAAATTGAAGACAAAGTTTGTCCTGTTTTAAAATGTTACACAGTAATTTAACATTTCATTCTATGATAGGTTAATTTGTCTAATATTCTAATAAATCAAGGACCAATTTATCATATTTCAAAATTCATTTTTATATGTATATCATGTTTACTAATTTCTTTAAAAAATATTTTTGTTTAATTTTTTCAAAATTCATATTAATAGTCTATGTATATTAGTAAAATTGAAAAACAAAGCATTTTCTTCAAAGTTTGTGTATAATTATTTGTGCATGCGTAATTTGAAGGGTATTTACAAATTTAATATATTAATAATATATTAAATTTGTAAATACCCTTCATAATGTTTATCAATTTTTGTTCAAAATTTAGGTTTATTTATTTACGAGGTGTGCTTTGTGTAAGATATATACAGTAATATAGGGTATTATTGTAACGGTATACGGTGTGTGATTTATTATGTTTTATAATATAATAATGGATTGTTATTTTGAGTTAGATGAAGTAGCCAATAATCTAATATTATCCTTGGTATGCTTATTATCTTTATTCTTCAAATACAATTATTTATGTTCAGTGGGTTGTTAAGAATTCATAATGCAAAAAAAGGGCTGGAATTTGAAGGTCTTTGTAATATTCTTCATCTAATATCTTCTTCTTGAATATGCATGGATAATAATAACAATAATAAGGTTCCCAAATACGTATTAGGAACGCAGGAAATCTAACATCTCAATGAGTGGCACCAATTAGATTTGAATCAAAAGAGTACTCTTTATGCATCTAATCTATCTATAAATTAAAACAATCCACTTGCTAGAAAACTCTTGGATGGTTCCATCTCTATTCTCTTGAGGTATTTTATAGGGAGGAATAATCTGAGTAATATAAATATAGAAAGGAACATCCAAAGACAAAATTATTGGAATGCATAATACAATCTAATTTGTGTACTTAGGCTAACATAATTTAATGGTTTATTTATTCTTTGAATCTTTTTTAATATCCTAACTACGGTGGTGGATGAATAGTTTAATCTAGACTTTATAGTTATTTTTGTGCAAAAATATTTTATTTTCACTATTAGACAATGAATTGTATAGAATTTGATTTTAGTATATTATAAAAGTGTTATCTTTATATTTAAAAAAATTATTTTATTTAAACGCTTGTTTTTATAAGTTACATTTTTAAAGTACGTGATTAAATACTAATTCTCATGAGAAAATGATTTTTTTCATCTTCTTTAAAGTAGCTACCCTGGCATAATTGTTAGTTATTAGTGCTGTAGGCACTAATAAGTAGAATAGTCCATAGTATGATTGATCGTTCGTTGGTACTACTGTGTACTACATATAAAACACAATACCTTTTAGATTGCAACTGTCATACTTTAATTTTACAACTTTATGCATAGTTTATTCATGATCGATTTGATTAACGGATTTGTGGACATTGGTTATTGGTGGTTACCAGGTGATTTTCATATTAACGTAACGGTAATATTTGATAATTTTTCTCATATATGGGGGTGAGGAAATTTGTTGTGGTGTGACGCGTGCTCTTGGTAGGGGTTGTAAAATACGATCACCAGGACTCGGATAGAGACTACAGCGCCTGTCAATTTGATCTAATCCGTTAGGGAGTCAATAATTAAATTATCATTTAAAATTAAAAAATGTTATTTTTTAAATACAATAAAAATAATCATCTACAAAATATATTAGTTATCATCCGTAATTCATATACCATCGTCGTCAAGTACATTGGCTCCCAAATATATGGGCTGCCAAGACTTACTCATATATAATTTAGTATGATTTGTTAGATATTTAGTAATATTTAGATGATTGTATTTATAATTTTAATTTAGGAATGTTAAATCCAATTTTTTTTATTATCTATTATTTATATTTAATTATATTTCTGAATTACTTTCTTATGTAATAAATTTTATTAAGTAATTCAGTTAATTTTCTTATGTTACTCATGTGTTTGGATATGAGACTAAAATTTAGATACCCATATGTAATGAAATGGGTATAATTGTATGGGTATTTTAATATCCGTCCCGATCTAATTCATTGCCATCCTAAAATCCAGTATTTTATTATTTTGTTTAGTGGTCAAAGATTAAAATTAAAACTTCAATTTTTGCTCTAAAGTTTTAATTTTTTCAATACTTCTAGAAAGTAAGAACACATGGGATTTGAAATTTTTGGAAACGAATACTGAAACATTAACAACATTTTTCCACAAATACCCTCACTCAAATTTAAAAATTCTAATACTAATATTTGTCCATTTTTCGCCGACTTAATTCAATGTTTGTCTCCCAATCTTTGTTTTTAATTTAGACTATGTTATTCGGCCTCTATCTCTCTTTCAAATACAAACTTAAAGTGAGGAGATTGATAAAATAAAAAAGTAAGTATTCAATCAATCTTAAATTAAGATAGTATCATTTTATCAATTTTTTTACTTTAAATGATCCAAATTTTTCAAAGAGCGACATGGTTATATAGGGGGTGTAAAAAAAACCACTTTAACTAGTTAACCATTTAAAAAATTTTAACTAAATTTTAAATAACCATTTTTTTTAAAGTGGTTAACAAATTATAACCGATTTATAAAAATGTTTAAGTGGATTGATAAAAATCAATTTTAAAATCGACTAACCAAATTTAAATAACTGGTTTTTAAATAATCGGTTTTAAAGAAATTCGATTTTTTGTAAAAATAATGGTTTTTTTAAATAATCAGTTATTTTTTTTTTAAAAATAAATGGCTATAAACGGGTTACTTTAAAAGAACCGTTTATTTTTTTTTTAACTGGTTAATTAATTTAGTAATTGATTAATAATCAGTTTTATCATTTTAAACCAATTTGATTTGTTAACCTAAACAAAAATTTTTGTTAACTATATATGTTTTTTTTTTTTATTTGTTAAGCTGGTTTGGTTTAGGGATTTTACTAACCTTGACTATGTATGCCCTAGGATTATCCAATCAACACCTAACCCATTTTTGCAAATAAATATATTAATAAGATTGATGCAACTCGTCTGAAACTAGGCCAATTTATTGGGCTAGTCCATAACAATAACACTGTCCTACTGCTCATGAATAGGGATGGGAATGGACCGGGCTACTCGACGGGGGCTCGTGGCTCGGCTCGTTTCAAACTCGGCTCGGCTTGGGTAGTTTTATTAAATAGGCCAGGCCACAGGCTTTAAAAAAAGCCTATAGAGCTCTTTGGGCCGGCTGATGCATATGCATCTTAGGTTATTTTTTAGTCTCAATTTCTCTTCATTATTATGTTATTCTTTGTGAATTATGGTTATTAATTGATCAATCAAACAAACTTGATGTTCTTTGAGTTGTGTTTGTGTTT
>JASCZI010030749.1:15672-30065 GCA_036250425.1 Stylosanthes scabra
ATCAAAAGAGTCCTCCAATTCAAAAGACAAGGTAAAATATTCTCCTAGCCAAAGTATTTACTTCATGGGGATAAACTTAGACCATCAAGTAAAATATTCTCCTAGCCAAAGTATTTACTTCATGAGGATAAACTTAGACCATCAAAGCGTTTTTCCTTTTCATAAACAGAGAGCATCCCCTGACAAAGAAAGGATCAAGGAGCCGACAGCTCAAGAGTCTACACCATCATTGGACGTAATTGTTGGTAAAGAACAATCTCCGTGTGGGCTTAGCTCCGAAGGCTATTCAATCTCGAATTTGTCTAGATCTGCGAAAAAATCGAATCCAATTTTGGATGAGATTGATCAGGCTCTCAATAACCCTGTTGGAAAAATGAATTCTCCACTTGAGGAACGAGAGATAATCCAAGAAGCTTCGACCCCAAAAGTTCCAATCCAAGCTGGCTCGAATCAAGGAACCCACATCGATCCAAGAATTCAATTTAAAGAAAAACTTGAAGAGACAAGAGCTGCCAGTGTTGAAAAAGTCAAACAATCGATGAAGCCTCTACCTCCAATTCCTGTGATCGATCTTGACGGTGGTGATCCTGATTTAGCAGACTTGCTACAAATAATTTCAGAATCGAAAGTAGGAAGCGAGCCAGATATCTCGAATTCTGTCAATAAAACTATCTCCCAAGAAAAAGAAAAGGAAGATACTCCAATTCAAAGAGCGAGGTCCGAGTCTTTATAAAAAATTCTTCTGAAGAGTGCAGCTGAGAAAATGATCCGTCTCATGGATCAACCACTCGACATGCTTCAAAAAGATCCGTATTGGAATGATGAACTCGTTAAAGTTACAAGTTGCTTGGTTGAACGACAATTTCCCGAGAAATATCGAGAGCAAGTCTTATGTTTTGGCAAAATTTTCGAGAATCTCTTTATCACTCGGGAAAAGCTGAGTAATTTTCGACTTAAAGTAGCCATGATTCAAGAAAATTCCAATGGGCTGATTATTGCAGAAAAGGCCTTAAGGGAAAAAGAAGCTTTATACGAAAAGCATTTATCGAATGCTAATGACACCCTTAAGGACTTTAGAAAACTAGAGAAGACTTGGTGAAGAAATTAGCTGAAATTCAAGCCCAAATTGAAGAGGTGGATGCAAAGATGACTAAGCTTAAGAAGCCATTCGAAAAAATTCAAGAGAAGAAGGCGGAGCTTGGAAATCAACTGTCTGAAATCGAGAAAAACAAACTCCAAAATGAGGCGGATCTCAAAAGGCTTCAAGAAGAAGAACTCCAAGAAATTGACCTCTTTAAAGGCTTCGAAGACAACAAAATTCAGCTCAAACATACTTTGGAAGAATTTCTTCGAGAGCTTGGGGATTAGATCAAGATGAAGGCCTGGAATGCCGGGTTTATTTTGTAAACAACTTCTCTTTTTTTTATTATATTTTATTTTTTTTATGACATTTTAATCATGCATAATATGCTTTCAAGTATTTTCCATTTATAGATTTTACTTCTCGACCTGTCTCGATATTCTTGATCTTATAAGCATTCCCATTGAATAACCCTAAAATTTGATATGGTCCTTCCTAATTCGGGGACCATTTTCCAAAAGTTCTTGATCTTTTCTCGAAAGGCAAGACTGTTTTTAAAACTAATTCCTCAATTTGAAAATTCTTATTACGAACTCTCTTATTATAAATCTGCGCAACATTTTCTTTTTGTATGACAATATTATCCAATACTATTAATCGATCATTATCAAGCTCATTTAATTCATCAAACATTGCAGCCCAATAATCTTCGATTGGTAAATCATTTTGTCTCATAACTCGAATCATGTTCAAATTAATTTCTAAAGGAAGCACAGTATCATGACCATATACCAATTTATAAGGTGTCATTTGTGTCGATCCTCAAGGGGAATTTTGATATGCCCAGAGAACTTGACTTAAAGTCTCATGCCAGTTTCGAGGTTTAGAACCAATGTGCTTTTTAATGAGGCCAATAATTATTTTATTTGTTGCTTCAACCTGTCCATTAGCTTGGGCATAATAAGGTGTAGAGTCATTAACTGAATACTTCGAGATCGAACATAATTTACTACACGACTTCCTTTAAACATCGAGCCTTGGTCTGTTGTAATACTCTGAAGTATTCCAAATCGATGGATAATATATTCTTCAATAAAATCAATTATTTCCTTTTGAGTTATCTCGATTAGAGGGACAGCCTCGACCCATTTAGTAAAATAATCAATAGCAATTAAAATGAACTTGTGTCCTTTTGACGAAGGTGGATAAATCATCCCAATAATATCTAAGGCCCAACCTCGAAAAGGCCAAGGCTTAATAATAGAATGCAATTCGGATGCTGGCACTTGTTGAATAACTCCATGTTTTTGACATTCTTGGCATGCTTTAGAATAATTGATACAATCCTGTATCATTTTCGGCCAGAATACCCGATTTCTCCTCAATGTCCATTTCATTCTTTCACCAGCTTGATGTGCTCCACATATCCCTTCATGAACTTATCCTAAAGCAATAGGGATTTCATTGTTTCCTAAGCACCTCATAATGTTCCCATTGAGGGATTTCTTGTATAACTCATCACCCAGAATAACATAACTCATCGAGGCCAACTTACTTTTTCAAGAAACAGGCAAATTTGGATTCAAAAGATATTCAGCAATGGGTTTTCTCCAATCATCATTATCCCATTCTTCTATAAACATCATTTCTTTCTCATTTACTGGGACGAGAATTTGCTCTATTGTCGAAAATTTCTTTAAAATCGATGGGGTAATTTTATACTTCGATGCAATTTGAGCTAAGTGGTTTGCTTCTTCATTGAAAATTCTAGGGATATGTTTCAAAATGACTTGTCTAAAAGACGTTAACAACTCCCAGACCACATTCAAATATTTTTGTAAAGTATCATTTAGACATTCGAATTGTTTTGAAACCTGTTTTAACACCAATTGAGAATTCCCTAAAATTTCAACATCTTGAACCCTTTTATGTACTAAAATTCCGAGCCCTACAATCAAAGCTTCATATTCGGCTACATTATTCGAGCATGGATACTTTAATTCGAAAAGAAACCTTAGAGGCTTGTCATCAGGAGATATTATCAAAACTCCTACTCCTGCTCCGTCTTTATGCTTTGAGCCATCGAAATAGAGCTTCCATGGTTTTATCTCCACAAAGTTTGCCCCCTAGTCATTGGTATTTTCCTGTGATTGAACAAGAAAATCGGCAATGACCTGACCTTTTACCGCCTTTGCAGGAACATACTGCAAGTCGAACTCTGTCAAAGCCAACATCCATTTTCCAATGCGCCCTCGAAGGATGGGATAAGAAAGCATATATTTAATCAAATCAGTAGTAGAAATGACCAAAATTGTTCGAGCTACCATATAGTACTTCAACTTGGTGCATGCAAAATACAAAGATAAACATAACCGTTCGATAGTGGAATACCGAGTTTCCACAGGTGTAAGAACACGGCTTAAATAATAGACAGCTTGTTCTCTACCAAGTTCATTATCTTGTGCGAGCATACAGCCTATTGTATCATTCGAAGCACTAATGTATAATTCCAAAGGGATATTAGGTCGAATTGTAGCCATTACAGGGGCAGATACTAAATAAGCTTTAATGGCTTCGACGGCTTTTTGATGTTCTTCATTCCATATGAAATCTAATTCTCTTGTTAATTTCACCAAAGGTGAAAAAACTCGAACTTTTCCAGAAAGATTCGAAATGAACCTTCGTAAAAAATTGATTTTCCCCAAAAAAGATTGAACCTCTTTCTTTGATTTGGGTGATTGTAATTCAATAATAGCCTTAGCTTTATTTTGATCAATAGCAATACCTTTCTTATGTATCACGAATCCTAAAAAATTTCCTGCTGAAACACCGAAAGCACATTTCAAAGGATTCATCTTTAGACCTTTGTTTCGCATGGTTAAAAATGCTTTTCTTAAATGCGCTATATGTTCATCAATGGAAATTGATTTAACAACAACATCATTGATGTAAACTTCCATAAACTTTCCGATGAAGTCATGAAATATAGTATTCATAGCTCCTTGATATGTTGCCCCTGCATTCTTTAAACCAAAAGGCATAACTAACCACTCATATGTCCCTAAGGCACCCGGACATCGAAATGCTGTTTTTGGGATACCTTCTTCAGCAATAAAAAATCTGATTATATCCGGAATATCCATCAATGAAGCTCAGCACCTCATTTCCTGCTGCTGAATCTACTAACATATCCGCGATGGGCATATGATATTCATCTTTAGGAGTTGCGTTATTTAAATCTCGAAAATCAATACAAACTCGCAACTTGCCATTCTTTTTCATTACAGGGACTACATTAGAAACCCAATCTACATATCAAGTTGTTCGAATAAATTTGGCCTTAAGTAATCTTTCAATTTCCTCTTTGATTTTAAGATGTATATTGGGAGCAAATCGGCGAGGTGCTTGTTTAATAGGCCGAGAATTTGACTTCAAAGGTAATCGATGTTCGACTAAAGAACGATCTAATCCTTGCATTTCATCATAATCCCAAGCAAAACAATCTTTGAATTCGGTTAAGACGTCGATCAATTTCGATCGAAATTCCGAAGAAATATTTTTACTAATATAAGTTGGCCTTTTATCCAACTCTGTGCCAAGATCGATCTCTTCTAATGGATCTTGTGATTCAAAACCTCGATTATTCGGACAATCATCAACACTGCTTTTTTTAAAACCCAAAGGTTCTAGATCATATATGCAATCGAGATCAAAACTTTTTGAATGAGAAGATATATTATTATGGGTTTCAATCGAAGATGTACATTGTGGATCAGAAGATAAACAATCTTCGATTAAAACATCATTGTTATCTAAAGAAACGAAATTGCTTGAATTAAAAGAACTACTCGAACCTACTTTAGGAGGAGGCTCGTTCCTAGGAATGGAAATACATGCTGCAGAAATAAAATTCCTATGTGAACCATGCTCAGAGGATGGTTCGAAACTAGAATTTAAAGAACATGCTGCAGAAGATAAACTACCTAAGTAAGAGTTCATAGTTGAAAGGTAATTCGAGATTACAGAATCATCATCAGTCTTGGAAATCTGACAATCTCGAACCATGTTGAAATCGATCAATCCCAGCCTGTCGGAAGAATCCCTGAAGGAGGTACACGAAGAACCAAATTCAGCCCTTGATTAGTCATGAAACACCCTTCACAATTATAACGACTCAACTCATATCGAACATCAATAGGTTTGATGTTATCATTATAGACTTTGAAGTCGACATGCATCTGTTCCATATACAGAGCAAAAGACATTGATGTACAGTTGACGGTACAACACCTACTCCATGAATCCAATCTCTTCCAAGAAGAGCATTATAGCTAGCTCGAGAAGGCACTACCACAAACATTGTCTTACACTTCGAAAATCCTACTTGAACATTCAGCATTACCAAACCCTTTGCAAGAGTTTATTGTCTCGAGAAGTCAGTAACAGCAATGTTTATGGGGATCAAATCATGTTGATCTTTGTTAAATCGAGACAACATCCTCTCGGGCAATAGACCAATAGCAGCTCCCCCGTCTACAAGTACCCTGTTCAGAACAATTCCATTCATGGAAGCCTTGATATGAAATGGCTCCAAGTGCGCTTTTTCCTCTTCAGTTAGTCTAGTGAAGATAGCTTCTCTTTCATTCCGAACCCAAAGAAAATCTTCTCCTTGAGCAAGATCATAATAATCACCATCGAGATATTCTCGAGAACTATCAGCAAATTTAGCAGGTAAGATGGATAGCACACTTATCATCTCGTCTTCCTCGACAAACTCATCATCATAAAGGTCGTCCCCCTCATCTTCCTTCATAAATTCAGAATCGACCTTTGGATCAGCAGCAATCTCTTTTCCTTTTCCCTGATTTTCTGGAAAAACAACACGGTTCAAAGCAGAAGTCTTTGCCCCCTTGTCTTTGTTTTCAGATGGACTTGCTTCAGCAGTCGAATTTGGTTTCACATTTTGAGAATGGAAACGTGCACGTCCCAGGAAATGTCTATGAGAAAATCCACGGCCCCGACCTCGATTCCCTCCTCTGTAATTTCGACGAGCTGAGAAATCATTGTACCCAAGGAATCGAGCACCAGAAGGTCCTCCAACCCATTGCATTTGAATCGAAGGAACAGCCATCATATTAGAGGATTCAGTCCTTTGAGCCCCTTGCCTCTGGCGGACCTGTTCCTCCTTATGAGCCAATTCTTTTTTCATTCTCTCTTTTTCAAAAAAAGCTGCAGCATCAGCATCAAATACCGCATTACTCCTTGGACAGAGTGAAACATCTCGATCCTTGAGCTTTTGCTGCATCAGAAAATCCAACAATCCTTCCCCAACTCCAGGAAAAACTTATCGAATATTCTCCTCGAAATTACCGAGGGAAGTATCAAACTCAAAAGAAGTAAATCCAGCCATATTTACCCCAAAGCAGCATGGTTCAACAAAACTCGAATTCACTTCGAAAGAATCAATATCGATTTTCATTTTAGGCTTAATTTCCTCAAATTTCAATCTCCCTTCCATAATAGCTTCTTAAATCAAGTCCCTGAAACGGACACAATTATTAGTCGAATGACTAGATGATTGATGGAATTTACAAAATGGTTTCCCTTGAACATGCTTTGCTGTTAAAAACTTTTTTCCATCTAATATTACCAACTGTTTATCTTTCAATAAAACATCAAAGATTTGCTCGGATTTAGTAATATCAAAGCTATATTTCTTATTTCCTTTCGAATCTGAGCCTCTTTCGAAGCCAGGCAATTTTTTCAAAGAAGAACAAACATAAGGGGGTCCTTTCTTTAATTCAGCTAAATCAACTTCGAAATTTTCATGATCAGATTCTTCACTAGAATCTGCAGTTTCGACATAGGAAACTCTTTCTTTTTTAACATATGGTTTGTAACCAGAAAACTTGTTTTTCTTTAACTCTAACTTCTCTTTTTGAAGAAGTTCGATTTGTCTAACTTGTTCTGTCAAATGAGTTAAATCTGGAATATGAACGTTGACAAGTTTTCGACGAATGTCAAAACTTAAATTCATAATAGCTATCTTAACTACTTCAGATTCTGGAATAGTAACATAGCATTTATTCCTTGCATTCTTAAATCGAATCATGAAATCATCAATAGATTCTTCCTCTTCTCTTTTGATAGCAAACAAATCAGTTAAGTTCACTTTCAGCTCTCCTCTATAAAACTGGCTATGAAAAGCAATTTCCAGCTGATCCCAACTCACAATCGAATTCGGTCTTAAGTTAGAAAACCAAGTAAAAGCATTTTTTGTTAAAGATGATGGAAAGAATTTCATTTTCAAGTTTTCATCATTTGCTAGATTTCCTAATTCTACCACATATCGAGCTATATGCTCGACAGTAGATTCCCCAGCTTCTCCTGAAAACTTAGTAACAATTTTCGGATTTTTAATTCCTCTAGGTACTTCAGCAATCTGAATATTTTGAGGAAAGGGAGAAGTAAAATGTGGCCGATCTAGAAAACTCACATTTATGCCAACTCGATTTAAAACATTTTCAACAACTCGAGTAACATTATACTGATCTATCCTATTCAAATTTCTTACTTCATGCAAAACTTGCTCAGCATTTTGACCTCTCTGGACAATTCTGACATTGCCACCCCCTAGAGTATTTTCATCTCGATTTTCTGCATTATTTTGATTTTCAGTATTGTCATCATGAACTAGTCGAAAAACCCGCTCGACTTGATTAGCCAAATAATCATACTTTGAATTTGTATCGGCCATAATAGGATTCAGGATACTTGTCAAATGTTGCGTCAACAAGTTCACTAAATCTAGATGACTTTCATCAATTAACTGTCTAATAGTTTGAATCGAAACCCCAGGATTCGAAGATGAAGCCCCAACACTTCGACTCATTTCAGGAAAAAATTGATTATTAGAATTCGGCACAGAATCGAATTGAAATGCTGGATTCGAATTATTTCCAAAATACGAATTCAAAAAGGGAGGACTATAATTTTGTGGTAACCCATAAGGTGGCCAGCCAGCATTAAGCGCAGAGTTAAATGGCAGTTGCGTGATTCTAGGGCGTGGGCCACGGTTATTGCCTCCAGTTAACGGTTTGATTGCCGTTATTATTATTCCTAGAATCATGCCTAATATTTTCAATATTTGAATTTTGAATTTGTGCAGCGGTTTGATTTGTAACCACCACTGAACCTGATGAATCAGATTCTGTATTCAAATTTGAACCTGAATTGAGATTTGCATTTGAATTTGAATTTGCCATTTGCACTATTCTACCACTATGCAAATGCATGCATATGACAGACGTCAATTATCACATTCAGAGAACAATGCCAATCAATGTTATGAATCCTTCAAAATCATGTTATGAATTTTGTCACTTTTCAATACAACTGTCCCACTGGGCGTGCCAATTTGTTATACCGATTTTATTATTTTCAAAATATGAACTCAAGAGAAAGTGAGTACCAGTCAATGAAGTGCATCAAAATATCTAAATTTGCAGAATTGAAGAACTGGAATTGCATTCAGAGTTTAGTTACATAAAACACTTCATAGAAATCCGAACTGTACAATAAAAGAGAAAAATAAAATGGATCTATCTAATATGAAAGTGCATAAACTAAACTTTGCAGAATCAGAATCATAAAGAAAAATGACTTAAAGAAGAACTAGCAGAAAAGAAACAAAAGCAAAGTTGAAAGCCAAGAGTTTGGTTACTGGAACCATACTGGACTTGTGAAAATACTCAAAAAGTCACTCGGTGGATGTGAGGATTGTGAAGTGAGTGTTCTTGAGTGTAAGAATTCCAACCCTGATTCTGATAATTCAACTTGTATTTATAGATGACCCCTCCAATCTCCTTCTGCCACGTGTATGCTTCAGAGTAGAGCAGTTTCCAGTTTGCGTAACTTCCAAGTAACATTCAAAAACCAACTTTAAATCATCATTGATTTCTTATAAACTCGAATTCGATCCTTCATATCCGAGTTTCGCCTCTTGAAAAATCGAGAACTCTGTTCATAGAGTACTCTATTAAAAATTTCTATGAAAAATTTCCTAAGTTATTATCTTCGAAGTTTACTAACTCTTCGACCCACAGAATCGATTCACCAAAAATCGAAATCTAGTTTGCAATTAAGTTTATTTTCGAATAAAATCAACTACTAGCGTATAATACACATTGAGATACAAAATACGCATTAAAAATGAATTAAACTATACACGTATTTTGTATTTCAACATGTATTATACATTGGTGGTTGATTTGGTGGCTGATTTTGATGTACACCTAGCAAAACTCTTCTTTCTAAGTTTCATTCAATGATAAAGGCAAGGATATATGTTAAGATTAATATTAATAGAAAGTTAAACTTTATATTTTATATAAACATTTTTTAATTAATAACTTTATTTAGAACACATGTTAACTAACCCTAATTATAAAAACGCATCATTGGTTTTCATAATTAATAAAATCAATGACAGGGGAGGGGGTTAGGATTCATCTCAAACGATGTGTTAATGTCAACAGTCACTACTATATCATTTAAATGTTTAATATTAATAATATAAAATATAGTACAATCCACTTCTTCAACAAAACATGTTATATTCAGAGCTAGCCACCAAGATATCATCATAATCTAATCCACCACCTCCTCACATTTTTTTTTTGGACATGCACCTCCTCACATTTTCAAGCGTGCATGTGTATAGTTTAAATTCTCTACTTATTAATTCAACAATTTTTCTTTATTCTTTTCCGAAAGAAAATCATCGATAAAGATTGAACTTAATTAATATTTCTCTTGAATCATGAAATTAATTCGTCGAAAAATTAAAATTAAATGGATAAGATAAGATATATGAATACTTATATATTTAATGCGTTTTCTTATATATATTAAAGAAAAATTAAATTCTTTCAGTTTTTTTTTCTCAATTGTTATTTTAAGTTAAAGGTGTGATTTTTTGCTATACATTTTTTAGTAGGACAAAAAATGTGAAAAAATATCAAATAATAAAAAAATCAAACTTGACCATATTTATTAAACAAAAAATTGAGAGGATCAATTTCTCTATTTTAGAATTATTTAGGTAAATTTTTACATTAAACATCTTTATTTATCTCACACTAAATTTTTTATTTTATGATAAACAAAAATTGAATTATAAGTTTATAAGAGAAAGAATTAATTTACGTATACTAGTATACATCTCCATATACCCGAGTTAAAATTCAATTTGGCCCCCGAAATTCCAAGTGTAATTCAATTTGGCTCCTGAAATTTGAAGTTACTCAATTTTTACCCCAAAATTTTGAATCGTAACTCATATTGACCCCTGAACCCATTTCCGTCAACGGAGCGCTGACGTATAACGTTATCTGACATGCTAGCAGCCACGGTGGCAAGTGACAGTTATTTGAGGTGGCAAATTTGTTTAGTCTATCATTTTGGCCCCTCTCCATTAATAAAACCCTAATATTTCTTCATTCAGACCCATCTCGACTTTCTTCAAATAATCACCACAGTCACAACACACAATAAATTTCTGAGATTCTACCTGGTAAAACTCAGTCGAAACACGAAGAAAATGCATTTCAAATTCATTCACATAAACAGAAGGACCCAAATCCACAAGCATCTTTGTTATGTTTTTCATTATTCCTCTATCGATAACTTCCCCAGTGCAATCACTATATACCATCAATTCCAGTGTATTCAGTAACCGATTCCTGATCTGAGTGGAATAAATAACGATTTCTCTCCAAAGGTTGAGGCCGAGTTCATGAGCAGGGGTCTTCTGAGTACTTGGTATGTGAGTTCTGTCCATGTACATCAATATGTCTCTAATTATTCGAAATGCCTTATTATAATCTTCTTCTAAAAGGAACCTCCTTGAGCAGCTTCAACAGATTTGGCTATCTCCTTTAGATATTCAGTCATGGTTGCAACCACTCCCGAATTTATGAAGCACTATATTGTATGCATTTCAAAATTCACACAAAACAGAAGGGTGATATTAAAAGATTGATTTTCCCTTATAAAAACCAAAAGATATAAACATGCTTTTATCGAAGAGAATTACTACATTGAAAAATTGTGGCTGCTTTCCATTTCAAAGATGTAATTACACTTCATTATATCCAAGAAAAAATTGTGGCTGCTTTCCATTTTAAAGATATACACTTCATTATATGCAAGAGAGTTACTACTTTAGCAGTACAAAATCTATGCTTAATCACCATGTGACATTAATTAGATTTTCAAAACTATCATTTAATGGGCTATCAAAATTACAAAAAATAAAATAAATAAATAAGAGCAAAGAAACTAGTCTAATTACATGTACTGAATTAAAGGGCACAATCGAAATAATGATTAATGAATTGTAACAAGAAGTCAACAACATATAACAACATCAATAGAATCCTTTCCTACACTACTCAGACAGACTACCTATCAATTACCCATAAGCATATGAGTTAAATTTTTTGGGGTTGGGATTCAATAAAATGACATTGTTTTATGGTTTTGGCGCGCTCAATCAAAACGACGTCGTTTTAGGAGTGCTAGCAGTTAAAGTTATACCTCAACTCTCCGTTGACGGAAATGGTATCAGGGGTCAATGTGATTTATGATTCAAAATTTCGGGGTAAAAATTGAGTAACTCCAAATTTCAGAAACCAAATTGAGTTACGCTTGAAATTTCAGGGGTCAAATTGAGTTTTAACTCCCATACACCCCTTGTCTTCTTTTTTAATTTTGATTTCTGTGTTGAGTTACATTATTTATGTGATATACGTAACTGTTTCTATCGTATTATATGTATATTGTGTTAATGTGTTTTATGAATTTTCCTATATTAATATTTTTATATTTTTTGTATTATAAATAAAATATATAAAGATATACAATGGTACATATAACATTACGTTAAGAGAAAATACATAAATAATTACATCTCTAACGTTTCTTCTTAGTTTTTCTTTAATTTGCTTCCAAACATATCCTTAGCTTGGAGAAAGTGTAAAATATAACGATAACAATAATAATCGGTACGCTCACCTCCCTGTTTATATGTACTGGCTAAGAAGCTATATCAAAAATAATATAGAAATCAAATGCACTTGATTAATGATAACTTAAACATGTTAAACACTTCATTGGACTATGTAGCTAACGATCTACATATACATATGAATCTCTTTCTACCTAGGTTTTTGTAGAATTCGCATAGGGACATGTAAATGCACATATATATATAGAACATTATAAACGATAAAATCAAGACATTGACCACCGTATGTTCAGTTCATTAATTAATTAATTTAATATGGTGTATATTTTATACAAATATAATTGCTATGAACATACACAAATGTCTATGCATGCCCATAGTCCTATAGTATAGTAGTATAATCCTAATAAGCATCACTAAACTAACCATGTACGACAGTGTTTACAAATTAAATTCATTTAATTATTTAAATTGCGGTCCACTGGCACAACAATATCAGAGTGTAACTTTGATGTGATGCTAAATTACATAATTTGAGAGCGACATAATTATATTTTAGACCACAAGGCTGCTGCGAATTGTATCATTTCATATCCTAATTAAACAGACTATAATGGCCGCAATTTAATTAAATTATATATAAACACATGCAACAAAAAAAATATATAAATATTAGCATAGAAAAATTTACAAAACACATAAATATACTATACGATAGTATAAAAATAATATATTTTAACACAAAAATTAAAATTAAAAAAAAATAGATGAATGAAAATATATAATGATACATATAAAATTAATTATATATATGGTGAATTGGTGATGCTGTAATAATATAAATGATCCTAATCACGATAACCTTATAAATAAGTGAATTTTCCTAGGCTCAAAATTGAATTACCATCAATTAAGCAGAGGTAGAGAATTAAAGATTTAACTAAGGTTCATCGGTAGTTAAACTGAATACAATTAAACAATAATAATAATATATACTTTAAAAAAGATTTTTAATTTTATTATTTTAACAATTCTGCTATTTGTACACACAAACACATCAGACACATAAACCTATCCCACTCTCATCCCAAGCGTGTGAAACTCACGCAAAGAACTATCAGCTTCAGTCATGCGCCTGTCACAAAAAAAAAAAACCAAAGCTTCCTTCCTACCCCATGCTACTGCTGCAGTTTCTTCTTCTTCTTTTTTTTCTTTTTTTTTTTTCCTCCTCCTCTTCTTCTTCTTCACCGCATACGCTACCACCTCCATCTTCGCCTCCGCCTCCATCTCCGCCATGTCTCCATCTCTACCTCCGTTTCGTATTCCGCCTTAACTTCGTATTCCGCATCCGCATCCGCCTCCGCCTCCACTTCGTACTCCGCCTCTTTCTTTTCTTTTTCCTCCTCCTCCTCCTCCTTCTCCTTTTATGTTACGTTATTGTTGTTATTCTTCTTCTTCTTCAAGATGTAAGATATACAAACAGAACTTTAAACCAATTTGAGCAGAATTTAAAAAACCGTTGAGCAAAATCTTAAATCAATATGAGCAGAATCCTAGATACTCAGAACCGAAACCTAAATCAAGTGAATCTAAATCAAGTTCAAACCACAAAGAAACTCACACATAAAATCAATATTTAAGAAACACAAATAGAACCCTAAATCAATATAAGCAGCATTTCAATATATCACGAACATATACAATTGGACATACCCTGAAACAATTTGAGCAGAATTTAAAAATGTGTTGAGCAGAATCCTAAATCAATATGAGCAGAATCCTAGATACTCAGAATCAAAACCTAAATCAAGTGAATCTAAATCAATTTCAAACCACAAAGAAACTCACACATAAATTCAAAATTTAAGATATACAAACTGAATCATAAATCAATTTGAGCAGCATTTCAATTTATCATGAACATATACAATTGAACATACCCTTGAAATAATTTGAGCAAAATTTAAAAAAGCGTTGAGCAGAATCCTAAATCAATATGAGCATAATCCTAGATATTCAGAACCAAAACTTAAATCAAGTGAATCTAAATCAAGTTCAAACCACAAAGAAACTCACACATAAATTCAACGTTTAAGAAACACAAACAGAATCCTAAATCAATATGAGCAGCATTTCAATATATCACGAACATATACAATTGGACATACCCCTGAAATAATTTGAGCAGAATTTAAAAATGCATTGAGTAGAATCCTAAATCAATTTGAGCAGAATCCTAAGATGGTGAATGCTAAAGTTATTTGGAATTCTATTCATCTAGAT
>JASCZI010030750.1:0-27750 GCA_036250425.1 Stylosanthes scabra
ATTAATCCTCGTGGGATCGATACTCCACTTAATTGTGGTATATTACTTGATACGATTCGGTATACTTGCCGAGATTGTAGGGTTGCAGAAAATCCGCATCAAGCACATTCTTCACGTGAATGACCAAGATTCCCACACAAATCATAGGCTCCAATTTGTGTGTTCACTGCTGCAACTTGCATATTTCCCAGCTTGCTATTGATTAGATTAATTTTCTGAAATAGAGTTTTGTTTTGAGCCACCAAATTTTCAATAGTTTCAGTTTCCATGACTCCTCTTTTAACATTGTTTCTTTCGGAGGGAGAGAAATATAAGTACTGATTATTGGCTACTAACTCAATTAAATAAAGTGCCTCTTCAGAAGTCTTTGTGTGAAGTGATCCTCCAATTGAGGAATCTATTAGAGCTCTTGAAGGTAATGTCAGTCAATCATAGAAAGTTTGTATTTGTAACCATTTTGGAAAAACATTGTTTGGGCACTTTCTTAGCATCTCCTTGTATCTCTCCCAAGTCTCATAGAGAGTTTCTCCATCATTCTATGCATAAGCTTAAATGTCATGCCTCAATTGAGCTAGCTTCTAAGGTGGGAAGAATTTGGTCAAAAACTTTTTAACCAAGTCATCCCAAGTTGTGATGCTTCCTTGAGGTTGTACTTGTAACCATTGCTTAGCTTTGTCCCTTAAGGAGAAAGGAAAAAGTCTCAATCGAATGGCTTCAGAAGATACTCCATTGAACTTGAGAGTGTCACACAGCTACAGAAAATTAGCTATGTGGAGATTAGGATCATCTTGGTAGCTTCCACTAAATTGATCTTGCTGCACCAATTGAATGGTTGGCCTCAAAATGGTGCTGCCACATCCTTCAGAAGTAGGTTGACTGTATTGTCCAAGTGTGACTCGTTGATTTTGTTCTTCATGGATTGGAATGTCATTGTTATTGGCTGCCATGTTGAACTCTTGTTCGAGTGCTACTCCCATCGCCCTTCTTGCTTCTCTTCTTCTCCTGAAAAGTGTTCTCTCAGGTTCAGAATCGTAATCTAAGTTGTTGTGATTTCCCTGCATAAACAAGTAACCAAACAACAAAGAAATGTCTGGAAATTCTCAACGTCAAAGTGAAGAGAACTTCCAAAGAATTAGAAGAAAAACGAAATCTGATTTAGAGAATTAACTAAGTTTGTATTGCTAATCTCAATTAATCCCCGGCAACGGCGCCAAAATCTTGATGCATGATTTTACAACCCTATATCTCGGCAAGTATACCGAATCGTATCAAGTAATACCACGGTGAAGTGGGTATCGTTCCCACGAGGATTAAAGGATCAATCAACTACTACTTAATTAATTATTCTAATCAGATTTAAATAAAACTTTAAAGAATTGAGTATTTTAAGACTAAGTATTCGAAAATCACTAGTAAACAAAGAACAGAGAACATAATTTATACTTGAGGTTTTAACGATGATGAGATGGGTTGTTAAGAGCTTTGGAGATGTCTTTCCCTTGAGGGCTAATGTACATGTTTAATTGCAATTCTAGATACTCAAAAATCATGCACAACGAACTTATGATAACTAAACCCTAATCTCTTAGCAATTTAGTTTCTCTTTACTTAATCAAAAGCTAATCTCTTAGTCAATTAATCAAATACAGAGGTGAAGTATGTAATCCGGTTCCAATTCTTATGAATCTCGAAAGTGGTCCTAGATTACATTAAATGCCACTCTATCCAAACTAGTTCTAACCCAATTTCAATACACAGAATTATAGTTGCATGTAAATTCTCTTTACTATCTCTAGTCAGTGTTAACTTACCATGTGAATTGATTTCTAGCTAGTTAGATTAATCAATCTCTCAATTAAATTAACCTAACCCTAAACAAATAAAGAACACCTCTCAGTGATTCAAAATTATTGGGATGAAGAACAGAAGATTAATTATTCATGCAATTTAGAAAACTGAAATATCTTATTTAATTGAATTAAACCATGTACAATAACTACCTCATGCTGAGTGAACAGAGCTCCTCACCCTTAATAATGGAGGAGTTTAGCAATTCATGATTTAATCTAAACCCTAAGAAAATAATGAAAAACGACTATGTTGAGTTACTAACCCTAGTGGTTAGTTCCTCTTTTATATAATGAACTTAACTGTCCTAAAAATTAGCTATCAATCTAATCTAATCTAAATCAAATCTAATCTTTATCTTATCTTCTTATGATTACAATGCTTATCGCTTTCACTAAGTCTTCAATCAATCATCCCTTGAATCTTCCAAAATTTCCCTTGATTAATTGATGGATTAAGAACAAAAATAACTTTGAGCTGAAGTGGCATTGGTGGACTTTTCTGAACCTTGAAGATGGGCCTTCACGTATAACATTTACTTCTGAACGTTATACGTGGGCTACTCCACGTATAACGTGGAGCTTCTGGGCTTTGGTCTTTCATCTCCACGTATAACGTGGTGCTCTCCATGTATAACGTGGAGTCTCTGCCATTTCTGGGACGTGAATTTTAATTCTCACGTATAATGTGGAGGTTCCCACGTATAACGTGGTGCTTCTGTCCAATTTCTGAGATTGTGATTTAATTCCCACGTACAACGTGGGGCTTCTGTCAAAATTTCTTCTTTTCCCACGTTATAGGTGTAGAATCAAACGTATAACGTGAGTGTGTGAGCTCAATTTCTTAGCTTTCTTTAGCTCACTTCTTCAATCTTCTCTTTTAGTGGCCTTGATCACCTAAATTCTTAGTGAAATAATCTATAAACATAAACAAAACTCAAAAGACATTAAGTTTGTTTGATTGGTCAATTAAAGAGCAATAAATCACAAGAATAATCATATAATTCAAGAAAATTTGAGATTAAAAACAACCAAAGATGCCACCGCATCACTCCTGTAGACGTTATCGACGGCCAAGCCGTGGCTAATGGTGAAAGACCGTCGATATAAATATATCAAAATCGAGGGGCTTCGGACTCGAACGTTATCGACGCCCCAACCGTCGATAAGCCGTCGCAAATCAATCCCGCCATGTCGCGCCACTATGGTGACGGCTAAGCCGTCAATAATATAGAAACTATTAGGGACGACTTAGCCGTCGATAATGGTAAAACGTGTATGTGCAATTTCAAAGCCCGTTAGTGACGTTAAGACCGTCGATAATAATTTTAAAATTAGCTACGACTTAGACGTAGCTATACTTAGTCGGCTAAATTAAGGAAATCGAGTCACTTATCGACGGCTTACCCGTCACTAAGTATTGGAAATACAAAAGGTCTAGGCGTTAATTTTATCGACGGCTGAGCCATCGTTAACCAACGAATAATTTAAAATTTCAGAGCTCGCCATATTCCCTCTGTTGGCGGCTAAGCTGTCAATAAGCCGACGCTAAAATAAGTTAATGAAAAGGTGCGTTTTGATGGCATTGATAAAATGAGGATAGCGACGGCCTAGCCGTCAATAAGGGTCTCGCCTGAGATTAAAACGCCAGACCCCTTTCTTCCTCGTCAAAACGCCATCTTCCTTTCTCTCTCTTCACTCTCTCTCTCTCTCTCTGCGGAGCTTTGCCTTCTCTCTTCGAGTTTTCACTCACTGGAGCTCTGTTCCCGATTCCGTCACTGCCATTGTGATCGTGGTGATATTCTCTTCGTTTTGATCGGTTTACTTTTTTCGTTTGCCTCTTTTTTGGTTTATAGTCTGTGCCAACGTTTTTACCCAACTTGTATCTAATACCTGGCAACGGCAGATTTGAGGGGCGTGCTTGGAGTGATTTTTGTGGCGGTGGTGGGGATCGTACGTCATTTTGCAGATTTGGTGGTGCCCATTTTTTTCCGCTGCACATAGGTTGGTTTAATGAATTCTCTAATTTATTTAACATGTAATTGCACACAAATTTGAATTGAAATTGCAAAAATAAATTAAAGAGTTAAAAAAATTAATTAGCCAAATTATCAGCATGCATAGGATTAGAGATTTGAACTTTTGTGTGATGTTAATTGAGTTTGTATGTTTTCAGCTCCACCACCACCTCCACCGCCGTGTTCAGCTCGCCCTCCTCGACCCCCACCCGCTGCTACTGTTGGTGCACCGACTCGTAGTGATACCCATGTCGATCACAAGTCTTCTTTTGACGACAAAGACTACGATTAGTACCTTATATTTTTTCATCATACACTTGCTTTAATTTAGTTACGTTATGTTTTTTTCTTACGTTCCAATTGTTTGTGACATTTATTTTCAGTGTGATAATTGTGTTTGTTTTATGAATAATTTGGATTTCCAATTGATTTATATAAACTACTGTTGGTGCACCCTTACCAATGGCTAAGCCGTCGCTAATTATACTAAATTTTTTTTACGGAATTTACCCTCATCGACGGCTAGGTCGACGCTATTAAGAATCTGTTATCGATGGCCTAGGCATCAATAAAATAGAAATAAATAATTTTGGTAACGTATTATTATCGACAGCCTAGGCGTCGCTAAAATTATAATTACCTTAATTTGGTAACATAATATTGGCGATAGCTTCGACGTGGCTATTAATATTTTATTAATATCGACGACATGGGGACCGTCGATAATAATTAGAAACGCCGAGTTTTGTCATGCCTTTTTGGCGTCGGCCTAGCCGTCAATAATATTAGTTAGCGATGATTTAGCAGTCGATAAGGCCGACGCTATTATTCGATATTGTAGCAGTGAGAGTTATATTTCCAATAAATTTAGTTGATATGTTTTATCATTTTCTTAATTTCTAAAGTTTTTAAAAACGGTAGTAATACATGTACCATTGTACACCTCCATTTATCCCATTTACAATACGAAAAAATATAAATATATATATAACACAAACATTTTATTTTTCTGTGCTAATGTTTATATTTTTCCGTGTTGTAAATAGGATATACAGAGATGTATAATGGTACACGTAGATTAATTCTTTTAAAAAAATGCTTTGGCTATATATAATTTTGGAAAGCTTTGTTGTAACCTATTTTCTAATATTTGAAAACTTGAAATCATTTTTAATGCGCTTGTGTAAGAGAGATGTTTGTGTTATTAATAAGAAATATACTTAAGTCCTAAAACACTTCACATCTTCAAAACCCTAGACTTAATAGATTTTTTATTTCATTGTATTGCTTTGAATGTTGTTGTTCAAAAATCTTTAAACTCTATTGTTATAATTCATCAAAATATGAACACTTTTTTTTACTTTAAAATTTAAATACTTTAAGCTAAGTGTTACGGACGACTAAACACAAAAAAAAAAAAAAAAAAGGAAAAGACTAGGAAACCAATATATTATGATCAATAGGGAGCTAACATATAGTTACAGATGATAATAGGGAGCTAACATATAATTACAGATGATAACTCATATAAATTTTAGATAATAACTTAATCTTAAATATATGAGTTACAAATGATAACTCATATAAATTTTGGATGATAACTTAACTATTGACTCCTTAATGAAGTCCTAACATTAGCTCCCTAGCACTATTAAAAAAAATTATTACGAATGACCGGTCCAATAAATTAGACTTATTTCACCTTGAGTTCCAAAAAATATCCAATATAATAAAAATAGGGCCATATTTTAATAAAAAAAGATAAGATCACATCAAATTCCATCATGATCTTAAAAAAAAAAAATAAAAAAAAAACTATTTAAATAAGGGCACTGCCCCAAAAAAATAACTTATTATTTTAACCCTTATCTTTATACTTCTTGAAATTATGTGCTTGACTTGAACTTCGGAATCTTTTGCATATATCTCCACCAATCGAATTGGAGCTCCACCCTAAGAATAAAGAAACGACACCCATTCATCTCATATTCACCTAAATGAAAAGTCTCATTCCTTAATACTGAGGTATATGAATCTTTGATTACAATTTTCATCTTTTTTATAATATCAAATGTTTTGAGAAATAAATATTGAATTTAATTTCCATGCACTTTCAGTGTAAAAGAGTTTTACACATGCATTTAATTAGGTGTTATTACATCATCAAAAATAATTAATTTTCAAATTCACTACTTTCAAAATTATATAAATATATGAATCTGATTGGATAACTGTGTAAAATTCTTTAGGCCATCAGTGCATCAAAATTAAACTCATAAATATTACCAAAACAATTTGAAAATAACCTTTTAAAGAACAGTTTCTCCTAAAATTATGCATAATTTCCTTTAAATCAATGCATATAAAAGCCAGAATTTATCAACGTAACTTAAAAAAATGCCAACGAAAGCAAGTAGTTTCAAAGTAATTGATCTACATGAGTTATATCAATATTTACTTATTTACTAGTACCTATTTCATTACTTTAGAGTGACTTATCACTTATCCTAGTACACTTATCAAAAAAAATTTAAAAAGTAATTTTTATTATTACTTGATGTAATATTGCTAAACCTGTAACGACATCGTTTCCTAGGATAGGATAGGAGAATGGTAAAAATCTAAACAAGTGAGAGTACACTGAATTTATTGTCCATTATTATAAGCCAATGCGAATAGCTAATTAGCTTAACCGTTCTTCAAAGCGTCAGCTCAAATGTCTGCATCACTTCTTCCTTCTTCACATTGATTTCTTCTCTCTTGTCAAATCATTTGAGAGCATTTAATACTCATCTCTTTGACCCTTTGTTACCTTCCACCGCCATCATCACCATGACACCATCACCATCATCATAAAATTAGTGTGGAGAACTCAATTAATGTGTACAAGGACTACCATCTTATTTTTGTACGGTCTCTCTTCTTAGTCTCTCATTAGGTAGTTAAGGAAAGTTATTTGAGTTTTGTCTAAGATGGAACTGATTCATGGATCAGATAGAATATTTTTAAATAAGTGGTTAAAAATAATTGTGACTTTATAATAAATAATAAAAATAAAATATAAAAAAATTTTAACTACAGAATATTTCACTTGATCCATCATGAATTTAATTCATTGTAGATTTATCCTTCATAAAGATATAAAAAATTCTCTTACAATACAGATTTTATACTTTACATTTCAAAAAAATTAAAATATTATATAGATGTGGACTCACACATTCTTCTAATAAAATTTACATTTTTATCATTTACATCGTTAATTAATTTTGTACAATTTTTTTTAATAAACACTAACTCTTGATCATTCATAATTTGAACATGACACTTTCTAACCATTATAAAACTTTAAATTGACCGTTGACAAAATAAAAAATTTGACAAATCAGATTGACCATCATAGCTGATTGTGTGGAAAAAGATAGTCATAATGATGTGTCAATTTATGTCTAATATGTCACATAATAATGTCAAATAGCAGATCAATACATCAGACATGAATTAACACGTCAACATGACTACTCTTTGATAACCTACTACGCACGGTCGATTTGTCAAAATTTTTATTTCGTTATTAAGAGATGATTTGAGGTTTTATAATCACTAGGAGCGCCATGTCCAAATTGAAAATGATTAGAGACTAAGTTGGGTGTTTACTTTTTTTAAAAAAAAAAAAAAACAACAACAACAAACAACATTTGTTGTTGGGAATTTTTTGAATATTAGACGATAAAAAGTAGAGTTGACAAAAGGGACAAAACCTACTAAGTCAGCTCGCTTAGCCTGCAAAAAATGGATTGGACTAAAATTCTAAAACCATCATAACAAGAAACACACCTAACTTGCTTCCGTTTTGCTCGCGGGCTTGGTAGGCTTCAGCGGGGAGGGACAAGCTAGCCCACTTGGCCTTTTTTATTTTTAAAGAAAACATTAATTACTCAATTAGTAAAAAATTAAGCATGAAAATTCTTAAAAATATTTAAATAAACCTTAATTTCTAATTAAATATTTTCCAATTATAAACATTATAAAAAACATTTAATTAAACATTGTCAAAATTTCTAATCAAATAAACACAACAATAATATTTCAAATACAGTTACAAAAATAATAATATTTAATTAGATACTTTGGATATTTTTATTTAATATTATATGTTATTGAAATATATGTGAAATTATGTTTTTATACTTAATGGATTTAATATTTTTTCTTAAAAAAAAAATTATCAAGCAGGCGTAGCCCACCAACCCACCAGCCACCTACAGGCGGGCTTTTGAGCAGGACGGAGTGGGGCGAGGGGGCTGGCCTCACTCCCATCCCAAAACTCTAAATTTTTAAGATTTTAATGTAATATTAAATTACTATTTTTAGAAAGATATTTTTGTCTTCATATTTAATTAATTGAAATTGGGTTAATGACAATACTATAATGAAACCTATAAATTTTTTAATTAATAGTAACAAAAAAATTATTTTGCAGTATATGTTGTAAATATATTTTTATCTTATGTTATAGTTCTTAAACCTCCACAAACAGAGGAAAAAAAAAACTGCAAAATATTCGGAATCTTGTAGTGTATGTTGTAAACACATACACACATTTTTAATTTATTTTCTTTTAATTCGTGTATTAACGGATCCAGAAAATTTTTGTTGAGGGGCAAAAGTAATATCTATTATTATAAAAAATATTAATTTTAAATAAATAAATATAAGTATAAATTAGTTATTAGAAGAAAAAAAATATATTAACCATTAATTTATTCTAAATTAATACGTTGATGAAACTAACATAAAAATATATATAATCACATTTATAATATAACATTCACATTTAATAAAAATGAAAATCAAGATAAAGTTAAATAAGGATTAATGAATTGAGAATAAAATAATGAGAAAGTATTGAGAGTGAACCTATTTGAGAGCCAATATATTTAATGGTGATAGTAAATAAATTACATATGACAACTTATATTTTGTGAGCAGTCATTTTTATTCTGTTTGGATGATAATTTTTTTTTAATTTCAAATGATAAATTTTTTAATATTCAATGATAACTTAATTATTGACTCCCTAAGGGCTACATAATGTTGGTTTCATAACACTGTTGTAAAATAAAATATATGAACTCATGAAAACAGTAAAACATAGATTAATACATAAATAATTGAATAATAAAAATAGAATTTGTAATTGAAAAATAAAAACAATGGAATGTGAAAATATTGAGAGCCAAAAAATGAGAAGGTGAAATACTGAAATTAAAAAAAAAATAATGAAGTTTTTATACTATTGGATACAGTTAATCAAACTAATATTATTAGAAAAAAATTATTAAATTATATACTATTTATTTGAAATTGATTTTAATAATAACAAAAAGTTTGAGAAATAAAATATAAAAAGCAAAAGAAAATATAAACTAAATAAGTGGGGGAACCTAATTTTTTTAAGTGGGATATATACATATTTCTAATTTTTTTTAAGAACAAAATCAAAACTTATGTGGGGCAAGTGCCCCTTAAGCTAATGCATGGGTCCGTAACTGGGTATATGTTTGAGATTTTATATTTATGTAAGTTGTTAAATTTTTATTTAAATTATATTTTAAAATGTTAAATTTTATTATATTATAATAAATTTTATTAAGATTGTGTTAATCTTAAAAAAATTTCGTAAAAGTTGATATATACCTGCGAATATCCGCCAATGCCATGAGAATTCATAAATGGAACCCATGACATGACTAAGTACAAGTAGGGCTCGCCTCCATTGTCATCCTCTAATCATGTAAAAGAAATTAATGGAGCAAGAAAATTTGCAAGTAGTGAATATTAAGTATTATTAATTTAAACATAAAATTAAATGTGAATACTGTATAATTGATAAAGTAACGATCTCAAGGAAAAATAATAACCATTTGATTGATCAATTGTAACGCATTGAATTAAAATGATTGTGGTTGCTGAACTAATAAATGGGAAATCTTATATATACCATTGCATATCTTTATACATTTTATTTATAATACAAAAAATATAAATATTAGCATAGAAAATTTTACAAAATACATAAATACAACATACAATAATTAATAGCATAGAAATAATTACGTATAGTACAAAAATAATATAGCTCAATACAAAAATCAAAATTAAAAAAAAAAACAAAAAGTATATGGAGGTGCACAATGATATACCTATCTAGATTAATTTCTAATAAATATATCATTCGTATTATCTTTTTTTATCGATTTAAATTTTTTAACAATAATTTCATCATGATATAATGTTAGAGTAGAAAAATTACTGAACTAGCAGGAAGGATTTGGGCGCTAACAAAACTATCCATGAATAAAGGAAAAGAGTTTTTTATCCATGAAAGATGAGTTTCATCATCAAAATTACTTAAATATCAGCAATTAACATGATAATTTGGATAGTTTTGACATGTCATTTGGATTGGATAGAAAACTCATTTTCTTCATTCATGAGTAGTTTTATTAGCGTCGAAATTTTTCGTGGGTAGTTTTAATATTTTTTCAATTAAATTTATGATAAAAAAAGTCTTCGTATTTCGAGAGAAGACTTGATATTACGACAATAATTAAATTGCTAGAAGTCCTAGAATGTCGATTTAATTAATCATATCAAGAGGACTCTGATTCTATGATTAATCAGTATGGACTAATTAAGAACGAATATGTGCATCTTCCTTTTGGTATAGTTTGAGGTGTTAAATCAATCTAATTAAGTTAGCACGCAGGAGGAAAAATAATAATAATGGACATGAAATCATGGATCACTTCTTTTATAGAAACCAGATCCTACAGTGAAAATGAGTCTTATAGTTGTTATATATTGCGGCTGCTTATTTTCTGAAAAGTATGGGAACGAAACAGGATCTTAGATCAGCTTTTGCAGGAAATCCTATTGTTTTCACCCATGAATGTAACAATTTATCTAAAGGTAAGTTATTATATACATCTCTATATACAAAATTTAAAAAAAAAAAAATCTTATACGTAGAATGATTAATTAAAAACTTTGACTTTTATCTTTGCATTATATTCTTAAAATATGACATTTGTATACAAAATATCTATATCATATAAGAGATCTTATTTAAAGAATAACTTTAGGTATTAATGAATTTATCCATATATTTTACACTTAACAAATTCACGTGTCTAAAGCACAAAAATAATGAAGTTTAATACAAAAATTTTAAGTAAAAAATATTAAAATTTAACATAAAAAAATTTGAGTCACAATAAAAAAATAATAATTTTTTTTTAAATGAATGCATTGATACATCTACCTGTAATATTACCGTTATCTAAAATATATGGGTTTTTTTTTTGCGACAATAATCTAAAATGCATATATAAAAATATTATCTTTAAATATGTAGCTTTTTTTAAAAAAATATTGCTAAAATTTAAAATAATATTTTTTATTATTTAAGAACACTTTTGTATTTTAAAATATAAAAAAATGTTATTAAAATAAAAAAATAAAATTTTAATTTTAACAATCCTTATATAGTTACCATAACCATTATATAATAGTCATACTTGAATTCACTATGTATTAAACCAACTTTTAATCTTATATGATTTGACCTTAATAATTCTAAACTAAAAAACGTAAACTAACTCGGTACCTGTAAAAAATGGAAAATTTTTTGAAATAAAATAAAACAAAAGTTTATTTTCAAAAAAAAATAATAAGACATTTATTTATAGACAAACAACTTTTTTTTTTTTTGACATATGCATCATGTTCATCACAATATAGAGCGTCTTTGGATGTTACCTAGAGTATGAGGCGAACTTAGTGCATCTCCCATTTTAGCCACATAGTGTGGCGAACTTAAGCATTTCAGCCACAGAGTGTGGCGAACTTAATGTTGCCTATATAAAGAAGCTCAAAGCTCATTTTCCGTTGTTGGTCGTCATCTCCCTCACTTTTGTCGCTCTCTCGGGTACACCTCTCTCTCCCCTTCAGTTTTTTTTTTCATTATTTATATTTATGTTTATTATTTGTTTTCGTAATTAGTTTGTTTCAGGTAGTTATATTTATTAGGTTGTTATAGTATTTATTTATTATTCTAGTAGTGTTAATGTGTTTTATAACTTAGTTTTATTATTTAATTAGTTTTGTTTTAAGTATGTTATATTGATTTGATTATATTTATTTTAATAATTTTAGATAATTTCATTAATAATTATTTTAGATGATTTATTCGGTAGCTATGTTACTTGATTAATTCTATTTAGTTATTTTTGGTAATTTTATGTATTAAGTTATAGTATTTATTTATTATTTTACTACTTATATTGTATTTTGAAGTTATTTTATTAATTAGTTAGTTTATATTTTATTAAGATATATTAACTTACTTATATTTGTCCTAGTTATTTTAAACAGTTTTTCTAGTTATTAGTTTAAATGTGATGATTTATTTGTTAGGTATGTTATTTGAAAAACTTTAGTCAGTTAGTTCATGACGTTAATATATTTTACTTTTTCAATGATCATTATTATATTAGTTAGTTAGGTACGATATGTAGGTATGAGAAAATGTTGTTTATTAATCTATGTTAGTGTAGTTAATTCTTGCTTATAATGATATTTTTGTTTGGTTAGTTTGACTGTTTGCTTATACACCGTCGATGGAGCAATATGGATACCTGCTGAGGGGATATGAGGACACACTATATAGGTTGGATGCGAGAGACCACATTACAGGAAGAATCGCACACATGGTATGTATTTTGTAGGGTGGATTTAAGATTTGTGATATGTATATAATTGTGATAATTTAAAGAAATTTATTTCTATTATTTTATAGGATCCCAGGATCATACGCACTCGACGTAACATCATGAAGTCGTCAGATGACCGTATCCGTGAGTTACTCCGACGAGCTGGGTTTGACCATGTTGCTGTCACGCTTGAGTGGGAACATGCGGATATTTGTAGTAAATTTTCTTGACTCGTTTTATGTGATTTTGGCCAATAAAGCGCATAATAAAATCTTTAAGTTGTTGCAAACACATCTCCTCATTTGGCCAGCAAACGAAGATCGGTTCAGGACAATTAAAAATATCATTTCCATCTTGATCTTTTCTTATTTGACCAGCATAATATATTGAAACTAATATTCTATCATCCATACTAATAATAAATTAAAAAAAAAAACTAAATAAAAACATTAAGAAAGTTTAAAGTGAGAAAGTAGAAGTAAGTTGTGAGGGAGGCAGCACAATGGTTCGGGTAAGGGTATTTATAGGAACCAAATTCGCTTATTAGAGTGGCACACTAGGTTATGGCATCAAGTTCGCCTGTTGGAGTGGTGCAATAGGGTTTTGTCTGAAGTTTGCCATATAGAGTGGCTAAAATATTGAAAATCGTCACACAGAGTGACTAAAATCTTCAAGTTCGTCGCATAAAGTGGCTAAAAACACCAAGTTTACAACATAGAGTGGCTAAAATTATGAAATTCTCAAATTTAGCCTCTTAGTTAGGCGAACAACATGTATTCTTTAAAAAAAAATTGGATTTTGGTAAATAATATCTTTATAATTGTTTTTTGAAAATAATTATTTAATTTATTTTATTTCAGAAAATATTCCTATAAAAAAAAGGGGTTAATTTATGAAAACTATTGAAAGATTAAGTTTTTTTTATATGGACAGAAAGAAATTGAGAGGAAGAAAAAGAAGTCGATAAACTTGGATAAATATTTAATTTCTTTTAATATATCTTTGGATGAAAACAAAACATAAAGAAAAGAAAGAAAGAATAACTTATATAGTTTGATTGGTTGGAAACCTAAAGCAAAGAAAAACATATTAGTTAAAATAACATTTTTTCCTTAATTATATTATAAAAATTGCTTATTCTATCTATAATAGATTTTTGAAGTTAATTATGTATAAGCAATAAAAACTTATAGAAAAAGAGTGATGAGAGAATTAAAATATCTTTATACAGCCAATGATAATAAATAATAGCATTTTAAGGAGCCTTCTCAATTAATCATAACTCAGATCCAAAAATTAAAGACCTTAAAAAAAACATTTTCTCAAAAGTTTTCAGACTAAAAAATGATTTAGATCACATAAGATCTAAAAATTTTAGATATTTTTTCTTATTATCAAGCTCACAATTTGCTAGTTCTGAAATTTGAATGTCAAGATATTATCTAATGAAAGAAACAATTAGTTTTTATGCCGTAACCTAATTCAAAATGTGGAGCTAATTAACAATCTCCTCTTTTTCAATGATAACATACCAAATATATTTTTAAGAGTTTTATTAGTTCTTAGAAATGATAAATAAAACAATAAGAACCGGAGATATTATAAACAATATCGGATAAAAAGTTATGTTATAATAAAGATATATAAGAGAATCAATAATCAACACTCAATAATAGACTATATAGAAGCTGTCTTATTCAAAACTTAAATGCTAAGAAATGCAAAAATTGTGCTTCTAAAATTTACATAAAAATAAGGTGAATAAATAATCCATGAATCTAGAAATTTTAGAGGGACCCAGAAAAATCAAATATCGTGGTCATTTATTTGATGTGGACACTTGCACTCCCACTCTTGATGTCCCACAATAATAAGCAATGCAAGTGTGTTTTGTGGTGTGGCCATGTAATGATGGCTTTATTTGTCACCCTAATAATTGGTGGAGGTCAAAGAGGGTGTGGTTTAGATGAGGTGGGGTTCGGCTTGGATTTCTTCTTCTAATTTAAGTGGTTCATGGTCTCCTCAAGTCCAACAAGGTATCTCACATGCCATTACTTTCATTTTATTTCTTCCCCTAAACACTACTTGACCACTAACCATTTCTCACATGCCATTAGTTTAATACTTCATCTTCAATTGTATTAGTAATTTGAATTGGTCCAAAAAAACAATAACTTTTTTATTTTTTCCGTTACTTTTGACTTTGTGTATTCGTGAAGGTGAAGATTCTGATATATATTCAAAATATACCGATAGTAATTCCTTGAGCAAAAATGTTAATAGGTTTGGAAAGGTTTACGCTAGGAGAGGTAAATGACTTGCTGAAATTCTGTTAGAGTGGTAAGCTTTAAGATGACGTGGCTGTTAGTTAAGGTGATTTGAGTTTACTTTGCTTATAAACACTACAGTTTTAGATATTTTCTATTAGTCTGTCATTTTGGTGAATTCTGTTAGAGAGTTGAGAGAGAAATTCTCTCTAAGCTGGTAGTTTCAGCTGTGTACCTTTCTTAAGGATTGTGCATTCACAATCCAGTGATTAATAAAACGTTTTGTTTCTCTATCCTGGCCTGGCCCTGCTTCTATCAACTGGTATCAGAATATTCGAATCCTGGCCTAGTGGATGGTTCAATCCCGATCGCAGAAGATGGAGGCGCGTTTGGACTCACTTGAATCCAGAATTGAGGAAATATTTAGATCCGTGCAGGAATCGTTGCTCAGAGTTGATTCTAGAGTGGATTCCATCGAGAATCGTGGAACCACAAGGTTGAACAAGGAGTCACCGCGCGATCGTGGAACTCCGATCCGAAATTCGGCGGAGCAGTGGCGTAAGCTTGAACTTTCGATTTTTAGAGGTGACGACGCTGCGATCTGGATCAAACGGATGGAACAGTTCTTCATTCTTCGTGCGGTGCCAGAAACAGAGTGGCTCGCCGTTGCCTCATTTGCCATGGAAGGAAGAGCTTTCACGTGGCTGAGGTGGTGGGAGACCACAGCGCCGGTGCTGCAATGGCAAGCCTTGAGTTCGGCGTTGTTGCGACACTTTCAACCAGACAGATTGCAGAGTCCGTATCACGCGTTATTAAAATTGAAGCAAACAAATTCTGTGAGGGAATTCGTGGATCAGTTCGTACTTCTCGCTCGTCCACTGAGAGGTACAACTCCCGATTTATTGATTGATCTCTTTCTGAAAGGATTTAAAGTGGAGATTAGTGAGGAATGCAAGCTATTTCCCTTCCAATCTGTGGATGAGCTAATGGAATTGGCTCAGAAGGTGGAAAGCAGAAATCTAGCCTTGCGTGGTGCATCTTTTCGCGCAGGAGGGAAACCGCCGTTTCTGAACTATGCATCTAGCAAACCGAGTGGATCCACAGGCGTAAGCAATTCGTACTCAGGGAATCCTAACCAAGGCAAGGGCGCAGAGACAGCGCCAGAAGTATCAAAGAAGTCAGGGATGGGACATCTGACCAATGAAGAATACAAGGCAAAAAGAGCAAAAGGTGAATGTTTTATGTGTGATGAATCGTACTCAGCCGAGCACCTTTGCAAGAACAGCAGCACTTTCCGGACTTTCACCTTGAGGACAAGGTGATTTTCGAAGGGGGGAGTATTGATAGTAATTCGTTGAGCAAAGATGTTAATAGGTTTGGAAAGGTTTACGCTAAGAGAGGTCAATGACTTGCTGAAATTCTGTTAGAGTGGTAAGCTTTCTGTTAGGATGACGTGGCTGTTAGTTAAGGTGATTTGAGTTTACTTTGCCTATAAATACAGCAGTTTTAGATATTTTCTATTAGTCTGTCATTTTGGTGAATTCTGTTAGAGAGTTGAGAGAGAAATTCTCTCTGAGCTGGTAGTTCCAGCCGTATACCTTTCTTAAGGGTTGTGCATTCACAATCCAGTGACCAATAAAACGTTCTGTTTCTCTATCCTGGCCCTGCTTCTATCATATACAAATCGAGATACTGAGAATATGTATAAATGTAGTTTGTTTATTAAAAAACATAATAATAAAAATGATGGAACCCACAAATATCATTATTCACTTTCTTCTTTCATATACATACTTTGTATCGGTATGGGAGTTATCACCTAAAACTAACTTGTATAGATAGCAATTTCAGGTCGAATGATGCGCTTGCGCTTGTGAGAAGAAAAAGGCTCGTATTGGAGTGGAATTTTAAAGATAAGGAATGAAATTGTAGATCCCGATGGATTCTTGGGAGGAGTTTACTTTAAGAAACCTTATAACTAAATTAAGCAATTTGCCATAATGGGTTTATTTTCACATAATAGATAGAACATTATTTAGTAACATGTTAACATAATAACCACCGAAAAAATCAAAATAAAAATGGGGTGAAGTTAAGCCACATTCAATTCGCAGATGATATCATAAGAGCTCAGTGATGAATTACAAGATAATTCTCAAAGGTTTTGAAGCACTTTCATGATCAAAAATAAACTTTGGAAAGTCAGCAGTCATCGGTATCAATTCTAGTGGGGTCAAATATGAGGGTGAAGTAATGATTTTGTTGTGGATAGAGAGGGAAAGAACCAACTCACTCCATCAAAATGGATCCGCAGATCCACATCCTTATAAGAAGGTATGTTTTGTTCTCTTCTACAATCAATTTGGGATTTTACATTCCACGCCTAATAAAGGAGCACAACGTTCTCATTGGCAAATTAATTCAGAAATTGGTTATTATACCATTTGTAAAAACATAATCAAGCCTCTTGAATATATTATTTGTTTTGGCTCTTCAGCTTTGTTCTTAATAAGTGAACCAAAACCATTCAACTCATCAAAATATGTTCGTAACGGAGAGAGATCTACACTCTTATAAGGCATACTTTCATTCTCTTCTCCTGCCAATGAGACTTTACAAGGGGAGATGCAAGGGTTGCAGGGAGAGAAAGATGCAAAGTGCGAGGTGGATAGTGAAAAAATAGGAGTAGGAGTATTAGGCAAAAGGATAGTGAAGCAAACTAAGGGTAGAGGGGGAATAGAGGTGGCAAGAGACCGGTGCTACAGTAAAGACGAGGAACGAAAGGAAGTGCGTAGAGCAGGGGTGCCATGTGGAAAAAAAAAGAGTAAAGATATGCCAGATAAAAAAATAACGTAATAAGATAAAAATAAAATTTTTTGAGTAAAACAGAGTCAATTTACAAGTTAAGGCTAGTTTGAAAAAATTTAACAATGTGAAAAACAAAAACTATACACTCTTCTTAAATTAGAACAAGCAATGTGGATCTTCATCAAAACCGATTTTTATTTTTCTAAATGTATTGGGGTTTGATTGCTAATACAACAAGAGCCATTAGGAAGCCAATAAGTTCAATTAGAAGTTATTATCCAAAACTGACCACAGTTATCATCCGAAACTTAGAAATATTATCATCCGAAACAGATATAAGTTATCATCTGAAACAGATTACAATTATCATCCATAACCCTAAACCCTCACCAACACAACTATCATCCGAAACAGATTCAAGTTATCATCTGAAACAGATTACAATAATTATCATCCATAACCCTAAACTTTCACCAACACAATTATCATCCGAAACAGATTCAAGTTATCATCCGAAACAGAATACAATTATCATCCCACCTCACAACTACTACCACCACCTAACCCTAACCTCACTAGCACCACCACCACAACCACCATTACCACCGGACTGGGACGCACAACGAAGAAAGAGAAGAAGAAGAAATCAGACAAATAATCTTACTGTTTTCGCAAATCCATCACCAAGGGTTTCAGCTTCATCAAGCCTGACGATGGCGGCAAGGATTTCTTCGTTCACTAGTCTTCCATCAGATCTGACGGTTACCGCACTCTCCACAAAGACGATCGCGTCCAGTTTTCCATCACCACCGGCGACAATCACAAGACAAACGATATGGTACTGAACATGACGCTGTGGTGGCAGATGGCGATGGTAGGAGAAGGCGAGGAAGAAGAAGAGGCGGTGGTGACGACATGAGTCACGACGATGACGAGAGAAGGCGAGGAAGAAGAAGAAGAGGCGGCAGTGATGGCGTGGGTGACGGCAATGGCGGGAAAAGGGGAGGAAGAAGAAAAAGAGGTGGCGGTGATGGCGTGATGGCGACAGCGTAGGTGGAACCGTGGAAGTGGGGAATGAGATAGAGAGAAAAGGAGACTAGGGTTTTGGTTCCATTAGCTCCTTAATTTTGGGCTCCGAAGATTTTCTCTTGCTAATAATAAAAGTTCATATGTCTATAACCATGACAACCCTTTTTGTGAACCCACCAAATTAAGCTATAATTGATGACTCGGATAATCACATTCACTCGTTGAATTGGTTCTTCTTCATGGAATGGCATGAGCAGCACACACAAAGTAACATGTCCAATGCTTTAAAGATTTAGAGATCGATGGATATTATTCTCTAAAATAGGGAAAAAATCAACATACGAAAAATTTATACATAAAAAAAGTTTAAGTAAAATTTATGAAAAACCAAAAAGACTCTTACATGAGAGAAAATATGTTAAAAATATAATCATATATGTGTTTCATTCAATCGACTGATAAATAAATTTTTGGAAGATTCGGTTTAAGTTTATGACAAATCTTTTAGATGTGGACAGCTTTCACAAAAAATTCAAACGATATGATTTGTTGTTAAAATTTATCGTTAGTGTCATATAAAAATTTGTCAATATTCGAACAGAATTACCCCCGGACAAAATAATCCACGTTGCTCAACAGAATAAAGTTCGATGATTTTTTTTATGAGATTGAGTAGCAGCAATTAGTCAGCTTTTTCTTATTAATAATTATGCTTAATTAATAGAGGTATTAGTCCCACTTCTCAAAGCACATCACATAGACTAGGGGCAAAAAGACCACACGTTTTACCCATGCAGGCAAAACCAATAACATAATATAGCAAATTAATAAATTATTAAACCTACATTTCCATTTGTAGTACTGAATCGAATCAAGATCAACTTAGTTGAATATCTTATTCAGAATTCATCTCTTTTCACGCTAAATATGCTATCCGCATTATTAATTAATTCAAGAATAGGAATGCAACGAACCATATCATAGAACTGTATTAAAAGCATCATGCAGTCATTTTCATTGACGCTATCACTTAGCTTCCTAGATCTAGCTATTTCTCTCTCTCTCTCTCTCTCTCTATATATATATATATATAGTTTTAAGATGAATTAAATATAGGGTTAATTAATTAAACAATTAACATTATACTTTCGAATTACATCGATCTTGGAACTGGATTTTTTCTTTCAATAATTTATTATTAGGTCGCTTTCGAGAGAACTTAGGTAACTTTTGCTTCAAAACCCAACCACAAAAAAGACTAGAAAAAGCATATAAATAAATTTTGAATTGCTGCTAATTAAACTCGCTCGTGAGTGTTCCAAAATCAATGGACAGAGAAAGATTTATTCTTTTACTATTAGTATAATTGTTCAGACGGAGAAGTTGACGAGCACACTACAAGAAATTTGGTTTGTATCATGTTTGAAAATCGTAACAATAATTAAAGAAAATCGAGATAATAGATCTATGGTCACCATTTCAGATTTTACGTTACGATTTTTAGTCATGTGAAATGTCCAGGGTGCCCATAGTTTTATACTCACATTTTTTTTTTAACCTATGGTCACAGTTTTGTTTTCCAATTTGAAAAGCGTGACTACAAATGTATAATCACGTTTGTTAAAAAAGACCTATTGTCACAGTTCATAATTGCGAAAACAGACTACGTCATAGCTAAAAAACGTAACAACAGGCTAGTTTGAGCCCCACAGGGGATTGCTCTATAGTCACGATTAAAATCCGTGACAATAGAGTACTCACTACAAAAATGACTTTTAATGACCATTAATTTTAATTTTAGTGGCAATAAAAAAAGTCGCTAATACATTTTTTAATTATATCATTCATTTTTAAATTACTACAAAATGAAATATTTTATTAAATTCACAATATTATTAACAAATTTACAATATTCATCAAACAAGTACTAAACTATGTCATAGTATTCTCACTATACTTTCCATAACCAATAATATTATTGATTAAGCCCTAAAATGAATGATGATAACAAAACTCATTAGCTATTTCAACCGTAAAATTGCTTATTCCTATATCTCCACCACCTTCCAAACTCTTTCAATGTCAAACTCCAAAACATATGGCTTTGGTGGTTTACTTGCCCATTCTCTTAGCAATGTGACCTTTAAGGACCTGCATGCATGAAATTAACCAACTTTTCATTTCAGTTCATAAGATAACAGAAAATAAAAAACTAGGTTATCTGAGATCATGTAGCCCCATAATTCTTTCCCTTCCCTCTCTTTCTCCTAGCACACTTTTGAAGTGTGAATACACCCTATGACAACTTGGTAGGCTTAGCTGACTTAATTTCTTGCTCTCTCATTCTCTTCATGTTGAAGGGTTTGTTGAGAAATGAACTTTGATAGATATTAAGAGACACTGGTAAAGATCAATTTAAGAGCTCAAATATAAAACCAAGTACAAAATTTAGTATTTAATAGCTAGTTTGAAACTTACAGTTTTTTCGGTAGCTACATGAAATCTCCCATGTATAGAAGCACCAGCACCACCTTCCATGACAATTCCATTAAGAATTTAAACCTTCAAAATGTGAATATTGACCCATTAAGTAATAGGATAATAATAAATTCCCAGGGATATGGGAATTTAAACCTTCAAAATGTGAGTAAATAGTAAGGACAAGACAGGATATGGGGAAATACCGGGAAAGATGAAAAGAAAATGAGTGAGTGAGAGACTTTCAATTCTCTGAAGGAGTTTCTTCACTTTCTTCTTACGCCCATCACAGTGAATGTTCACTTTGAGAACACAAGTCTGTAGATGTAAAAAGAAAATAAATAATGAGAAGAAATAAAGCAAAGCAACAAAAGAAGAAAATAAATAAATAGGTAAAATTCCACAATGAATTCCACAATGAATTTCACAAGAAAAGTATAATAAACAATGAAGTTGACAAGAAATTCAACAACAGTGCCACAAGATCAAGTGCAAAATTATGACATGAAACTCAGCATCTTTTGCTTTGTTGAGTAACAAATTAATTGAACAAGTGTTGAAAATTGAGAACTATAGGAAGAAAAACTATGTTAGATTCTCCATTGTATTCAACGTCTATGATATCATAAAACTTGAGAGAAGAAATTCAAGAATTTTTCAAAGCAGGGATAAAACTATAGTAGTACAAGATTGCAAAGTCTTCGACTTTTAAAAAGCATAATCAAATCAATGCACATAAACCATTAAATTGAAGCAAACAAACAGCATCATTATTCATTAGCACTGAATCAATGAATCAATAACGAAAAACAAATTTGAATTGCTAGAAAAGATAGATTGTGAATGTTATAATTTTTTTTTTTTTGTTTTGGAGCTATAACAAAAAAAATTTTTTGTGGAAACTTATTCTTTTTGGGCAGGTTATTTTAAGTCACGATTTTTTGGAGTGGTTGTAGCTTAATTTCTATGATCACGGTTATTTATAGTGACTACTGCAAATAAAATCATAATATTTAATATATTAAAATAGTTACTGCAAAAAAATGTGACTATAGATAACTATAGTCACGTTTATTAGGCAAAGGATAATAAAAAATAAATTTTTTAAGTCACATAAAAAAATCGTGAAAATAGGGGGTTTAGGTCACGTTTTTCAAACGTGACAAGAAAAACAGTAACCCTAAGCCTGATTTCTTGTAGTGGCACAAGATTTGTTTGGTTCGAGAATCCAACAAAAAGTTTCGCGATTGGTGTGGCCAATCTGTTGATCTGAGGATGGACAAGAGGTGGTAGTACTTGTAAGGGATTCAATACAGGTTGTGAGAATCGGACCGGTCCGATTATCAGAACATTGGATTCAATCCAACACTCGCGAGCATAGTTATCAGAATCGGACTGGACGGTTCGATCGAAAAAATCGATGAACCGAAACCATACCGATTCGGTTCGTGTTCATGATTAAGGGTGGCAAAACGGGCAGAACCTGATGGTCGGTCTGCCAAAAAGGCGGGTCGGGCTAGGATTTTGAATCCGCCAAATAAAAAAACCCACCAAGCCCACACTGCCGAATCTGCGGTTTCGGCGGGGTGGGACGGGCCAGCCCGCCAGGCCAAAATGTTTGTTTTAATTTATAAAATATTTGTGAATATTAGAAGAATATATACATATATATAAATATTAAAAATTGTAATTTTTATTTTTTATTTATTTTATATTCTTATATATATTATATTATACGTTTCTTATATTGTTATTTAAATATTAAGTTGAGATTTCTATTTTTTATATTTTAAAATAACTAGATAATGCATATTATAACAAATAATTTTATTAGCGTTGATAATTGAGAAAAGATATTAAAAAAACTAGACTATTTTTTATTTATATTTAGATTTTGAATAAATTATTATTTATTAGATTATTTTTAATATATTTAACTATTTTAAAAAAAAACAAATTTGAGTCGGCTCATAATCCGTCAGCGGGTTAGCATTTTGAATCCGCAACACTTTACCAGCCTGTTTTGTCCCATTTTTTGGCGGGCTTTGGCCGGGTGGGCCGAAGCGGGGCGAGGTACTCGCTTTGCCACCCCTATTCAAGATCGTTTCTGTTTTGGAACCGGTGTGTATCGGTCCAACATAAGTGACCCCAATCACAAGAAGATCAAACAATGGTTGACCGTGTTTTGAGAGTTCATTCGTACTTTGGTGTTTAGAGCCATGCTTGGACAACAATACCCTCCCAAGGAGAGGTATGTTTGGTTTCTCGAGATAAGTGCTTTACTTAAAACGTCAAATAGTCACGATGAAATTGTTCTCTAGAACGATTTTGGGTTCGCTTTTAGCATTTTGCTTCCTAACTCATTCATGGCCATAATTTCGTATTCAGTTGATTATCATTAGTTCGAAGGAGGTGATTTTACGCTTCTGTCCCAGTTAGTAAGGCACAAAAGACACTTTTGGCCCTTGTCTCTTCGTCTTTTAATTAGTGAGGAAGATTTTAAAACTACTTATGTTCCTGTTGTTAGTAATATTTTCAATAAATCTATTAGGCTACATTTATTGCTAGGGTTATGACATGAAGACATAGACACTGATGGCTACAAACTTATTTGATTGGTGAGAGAAACATAGACACTGAACATATTATTTATGGCATAATTTATATTGTTTCTGTGTCCACTTTTGAATGAAGAATACTAATTGACACAAAATTTAGTAGGATAAATAGCACATGAGATTTTTTATAAAGATTTTCTTTGTTTACCCACGAAACTTTTTTATTATTCCAGCATTATTCCTTTTTAAAAGGACAAAAATATCTTTTACACTAAATTAGTGGGATGTGGGGTACCTATAAGAAGCACCATGATTAATGTGACTTATAGCCTGCTAGCATCGAAGATTATATTTGTGGTTGGTGGGGGTAGTTATAAGGAACTCTGTCGCTTAAATCAAAAGAGTTTTTTAGATACGATATTAAGACCGTGAGATTGTAAATCGTACTTGCGGGCAGAAATGTTGGTTCACTTATATATTATTTCCCCGGTAAAAGATTTTCTAGGTCTAGGGTTATCTTGTATGCTCGCTTTCTCAAAATCTTAGAAAGTTACGAGTTAAACAACGTCTCTATTAGTTTGGACTCTGCCTGAAATATTCATCTTCCTATATATAAAAAGAAAACAGTGAATGGTTGGTTGTTTGATAAGTGATACTTTATTTTGTTGACAAATATCTAATTTTTATATATGATAAGTGGCACATTAAAATTGTGAAAATCAATGCTCCTTTTATAAAGAAAGAGTACTAATAGTTTACAAGTGTTTAGCATAATTACTTAACAAGTGTCAGGCAATAAAAATAAGAAAAACTAAAAATTTAAAATAATAAATTTTAAATTTTGATATATAAATCTTCTTATATATAAAAGGAGAGCAGTGAATGGTTGGTTGTTTGATAAGTGGTGCTTTATTTCGTTGACAAGTGTTTAATTTCTATGCATGACAAGTGGCAAATTAAAGTTGCAAAAAGCAATGCTCTTTTTATAAAAAGAGAGCACTAATAGTTTACAAGTGTTTAGCATAATTATTTGACAAGTGTCAGGTAATGAAAACAAGAGAAACTAAAAATTTAAAATAATAAATTTCGAGTTTGATATATAAATATTTTAAAATTGATAAATTAATTTAAATTAAAATAAAATGGAGTCTCGCGTAAAGCTAGAGCATTACCTTAGATGTTTATATAAGTACTTTAGTTGTTCAATCTATTATTTATAATTTTAACATTGTCAAGTGTCTAGCATAATTACTTGACAAGTATTAGACAATAAATACAAAAGAAATTAAGGTTTTATGAAAATTCTTCATTGAACCTACGTTAATAATAATAATAACTATACAAATAAATTACATAGATAATATAATTTGAATATCGAATAGAATGAATCCGCGTATGGGACGGGGAGTAAACTAGTTAGTCTAATTTGGAGACCTTAATCCAACTCTAGACTCAATACAACCTCATTAAATTTGGGCCATATTTATACCAGTTTTTTTTTTTTTTTGGACTTGATTTATACCTGATTTAGACTTAGATGAAAATCGAGTCTAGATTAGATATATCTTGAGATGTTAGGCTTGAATTATATATACCAAAACAACATACACACAATATGTGCATGTTTCAATTAAAGTTAACCAAATTTCATATATTATTTATTTATTTAATTTTAGGTTCAACCGGACTAAGTCGGGTGGCCCAAACCTTAACCCTAATTCGGTTGAATAAGTTAACCTAGCTAATTTTAAATTTTTTATTTTCATCGGATCATAATCAATTAGATTCGGATGAATTAGGCCATAAACACCCCTTACTGTTGTCGTTCAGAACAACAAACAACCACCCTTGATTGAGTGATCACATGAATAAATATTTTTCTTTTGCTAAATAGTTAAGTAGTAATCGATATATGATTAAATATTTCATGAGTAACGTTGTAAATATTAAATTATGAGACCATAATAATAATAATAATAATAATAATAATAATAATAATAATAATAATAATAATAATAATAATAATAAAAGAAATAAATATTGGTAAACCAATTAAAATGAACGGATTAAATTTCCTTAATAATATGTGTTAATATATAAATATGAGTATATGTGATAAATCCAATTTCGATGGATTATTTCATATTACAAATTGACTAATTGTTAACCTTTCACCACTTAAATACATAAAAAATAAGCATGTTTGCGTTTAATCGTTCCTTAGGGCTGTAAATGTAATTATCTGCTATTTTAGCCAAATTTTACTATGTTTTAAATCGTTTTCCGTTCAGCACGATGCCTTGATGTGCGCGTTCAAGTGTTTCAGGCTTTAACAGGCAAAGTTCGGAGCGGAAGTAGCTAAAGAGAGCACGAGGAACGAGAAGATCGCAAAGAAAAGCTTAAAGGCCAAATCCAGAGTCTATGCGTACGCGCCAAAGGAGCCTATGCGTACGCATTGCCGTGACTTGGGCGTCACGTCCTAGCTGGAACCGGACCATATGCGTACGCACCTAAGAGACCTATGTGTACGCACCAATAGCCAGATTTGTGCCTATAAATAGAGGAAGCCTTCACCATTTTGAGAGAGTCCAAACCACCATTCCTTTAGTTTAGTTTAGGGTTCCATTAGTTTTTGTCCATTTTCACTAGCTAAACATTTTACTGTTTTTATTATCTGTTTTGTATGTTGTTACCCTGCTGACTTTAATTTCGAATTATTTAATTTTACTGTCGTTATTCTCTTCGTTTGTTTTCTGCTATTTTGCTATCATGTCTTACCGTTATGCTGCCTGTTTAAATTCCGCAATTATGATTTTCGTTCGTAGTGAGTAGTGACCATAGTGACTCGGCTATGGGTTGAAATGTGCGAATGATCTTAGCTGTCGATCCCTAAGGGCAAAGGATGGGTGGAACGAAGTTAATCTCGATGCCATTAATGTTATGCCCCTGCCAACAGTATGGGGACCTTAAATGATACAGACTCAATTCGGTGCAAAGTGCACTACTGGTGAGTTCTTCCTGATGATGCGAGATTTACTCGAGTTTTGTTGAGACCTAGGTCCCCCGCTGTGTATGCCTAGGACATTCGGATAGGGGTTAACTCCGCCACCCTGTGGTGGTTAGTTTCCTTTAGGTGACAATCTATCCAATCTGGGATCGGTAGTGTTCATAGGGATGTACAGTATTTCAACTCATAGTCGGGCACTCTTTAATCCACTGCTATTTTAATTTGTTTTCTTGCGCTCTACTCTCAACAACAAACTGTAACCAACCCCAATATTTTGTCAATTGAAAACAAACCTCTGTTTCTGCTTCTTAGGGAGAACGACCCGACTCCAGTACTCTGTGACAAACCTCTGTTGCACCTCTGTGACACTTTTAAACTAAATTTGGATCGTGGCCCTGACAAGGCCGCGCACATCAATATGTTAAAAGTTTTAAACTATAATTCTTTCTAAGTTTCTATTTAAAAAAAATTGATACATCGAATGATCGAAAGTTTTAGAAATCTAGTTTTCAATAAAAATTTACTCAATAAACCCGAAATATGTCAGTAACTAGATTTGGACGCTGCCTGTTGCTGAAAAAATTAAATTCTTGATTTGGCTTTCTGTATAATAAGCTTTACCAACTGCGTTATTTCGTCGCTCTCGACACCTCTCTTCCTCGGCCATTTGTCCGCTATGCAACCTTGAACCAGAAACTGTTTTGCGTTGTCTTTTTTGTTAGTCACAATGCACAACACTCAAGAGGGGGGTGAATTGAGTGTTTAAACAACAATGATAAATTTTTACGGAAGTGTAAATATCTAAGAATAAAGAACAACACAAGTGCTTGTACTAGTATTTTTCCAAGGGACTATGTCAATTCCTAGCCACTTATAAGGAGCTTGTAGTTTCGAAGAGCACTTGATATAAATTTAAATGACTTGAAATTAAATAACTCAAGTATTTTTGCTTAGTATTTTT
>JASCZI010030751.1:0-11725 GCA_036250425.1 Stylosanthes scabra
ATTCACTGTTCACTAGCCGTGGGAACAGTAATTTACTGTTCACTAGCCGTGGGAATAGTAATTTACTATTTACTGGCCGTAAAAAACATATTTTTACTTTTTACTGATCGTAAAAATGTATTTTTACTGTTCACAAAAGACATATATATATATATCAATCTGAAGCTCCGGACGTTAGCTTTCTAACGCAATAAGAATTGTATTGTTTGGAGTTCTGTAGTTCAAGTTATTATCACTTTAGTGCACAAAGGTCAATATTGACAGCATGCACCAAGCTTTAAAACAGCTAACAAGTTATGAAACTTTTATGGCTATAGTTTTCATAAAACCTTTTCTTTAAAAACATTTTCTTGTGTGTGTATGAGAGAGATAATAAACTTTGGTTCTTGACAAGAAGTTTACCTAAATCCTAAGATACTAAACCATCTTCAAAGATTGCGGACTCGTCTTCTTGTCTTGTTGCTTGCTTCCAACGCTTATCCTCAACTTCAATGTTTGTCATTCATCAAAACCTAATCAAATGAACTTATGCATATTGTAACATGGTTAACAAAAGAAGTAGTTTGAGTATCAGAGTCAAAATCAGAATTAGACCAATCAAAAGGATTGTTATCTGATGCCAGCCTCGCAAGTTCAGCTCGCATCTGGCTTGCCTTGTTCGGTGTAAAATTCGTTCAATTTCAAGATCGAGAAACAACAAGCCAGGGTCCGAATGTGATCTTAATATTCAAATAACAATTCATAAAGAAAATAAAAAAGAAAACTACACCACTAAATTAAATTTAAAAGACTATCATGTTTACAGTATTCACATATTCACAATCAACCAAAAACAGACACACATTTTTGCTTCCCCGGCAACGGCGCTAAAAATTTGGTGCGCACAGCCTTGTCAGGTCCGCGGTCCTAAATTTAAAAGGTGTCACAGAGGTCCAAGTTTGAAAATACCGAGTACTGAACTCGGGTCGTTCTCCCTAGGAAGCAGAAACAGAGTTTTTTCCTTGGTTTAGAAAATATCGGGGTTGGTTACAGTTGTTGTTGAGAACAGAGCTCAAGAAAACAGACTAAAACAGCAGTGGATTAAAGAGTGTCTGGCTATGGGTTGAAATATTATACGTCCCTATGAGCACTGCCGATCCCAGATTTGATGGACTGTCACCTAAAGGAAACTAACCACCACAGGGTGGCCGGGTTAACCCCTATCCGAATGTCCTAGGCATACACAACAGCAGGGGACCTAGGTCTCAACAGAACTCGAGTAAATCCCGCGTCACCAGGAAGAACTCACCAGTAGTGTACTTTGCACCGAATTGAGTCTATCTCATGTAAGGTCCCCACACTGCTGGCAGGGGCATAGCGTTAACGGCATCGAAATTAACTCCATTCCTCTCATCTGTTGCCCTTAGGGATCGGCAGCTAAGATCATTCGCACATTTCACCCCATAGTCGAGTCACCATGGTTACTACTCGCTACGTATGGAAATCATAATTGCAGAATGTAAACGGGCAGCATAACAGTAAGACATAATGGTAAAATGGGCAGAATAACGGCAATAATATTGAATAATTCGAAATTAAACTTGATAGAGTAACAGTATGCAAAACAGAAAATAAAAGCAGTAAATTGTTTGGCTAGTGAAAATGGACTAAGAAAACTAATGGAACCCTAAACTAAACTAAGGGTATGATGAAAAGGGCTCTTCAAAAATGGTGAAGGCTTCCTCTATTTATAGGCACAAATCTGGCCACTGATGCATACGCATAGGCCCTTTAGGTGGGTACGCATATGGTCCGGTTCCAGCTAGGACGTGACGCCCAAGGCATTGCAATGCGTACGCATAGCCTCCTTTGGTGCGTACGCATAGGCTCTGGATTATGCCTTTAAGCTTTTCTTTGCGATCTTCTCGTTCCTCGCGCTCTCTTTAGCCACTTCCGCTCCGAACTTTGCATGTTAAATCCTGGAACACTTGAACGCACACATCAAGGCATCGTGCGGAACGGGAAACAGTTTAAAACATAGTAAAATTTGACTAAAATAGCATATAATTACATTTACAGCCCTAAGGAACGATTAAACGCAAACATGCTTGTTTCTCATATATTTAAGTGGTGAAAGGTTGACAATTAGTCAATTTATGATATGAAATAACCCATCGAAATGGGGTTTATCATAACCTAAGAGACTTAAAAGAAAAAACCCCTCTATAATTTAAGAGGCTACAAAAGTGAGTATTCTCATATTCTTCTCTTCAAACCCGCTGCAGTTTAATAGGCTATAAAAGTGAGTCTTCTCATATTCTTTTCCTACTCAAACCCACAAACAAAAAACCCAAAGAAAATTTGAATTTAGGTTTTTTGTGTTGATTTCTGACTAACTGTTTTTTTCATTTCATCAACAGAGAAAGAAAGATGCAAAATGAGGAGAGGCAGATCACTGAGCTCTACATTCCTAGGAAGTGGTAAAACACCTTTCTTTTTTAACCTTTCTTCTTTCTTTCACTATTTTTTTAAAGGAAATAAGCAATGTGTTTGAAGATTTGCAGTTTAAGGTGATTTTTGTTACTGTGTTATGGTGCAGCTCCGCAACAAACAGGTTGATAACCGCAAATGACCATGATTCAGTGTAGATCAACATTGGTCACTTGGATGAGAGTGGTCAATACAATGGCACCTTGATTGATTCATATTTGATGATAGATTTTGCACTATAAATGAAGGGTTTATCAACCAAAAACCACACAATTGCTAGTGAATAACCATGGTTTCAATCATTTGCTTGTATATGTTCTTATGGATAAATGTTTAAAAGTGACAGAAATTTATGAAATCTCATCCCACTTGGTGCATTGATATGTTAGTCAGTGTATTTCAGGCTTTTAGGGATTGAGAAAGGCATAGGAAAGGCTAAGGAAGGCATTAGAAGCAAAATGATCACAAGAGGAAGCCAAGAAGTGAGAAACAGGGCACTCCCCTCGTGCGACCTCACGTGTCCCTGGGAGCGTTTCGAGATGCATTCTACCAATAACCGCACGGTCCCATCATGAGAGCCGTGTGGGTGCAAAGTCAAAGCTGCATTTCTGTTGACCGCGCGATCGCTCGGTGTACTGCGCGACCGCACGGTACCGTCTGGCAGAATCAAAATTATGGCTAAAATTGGAATTTCAAGTTTTCGGGCCAGGTCTAAGCCTCTTTGAAGGCCCAACTTCGACTTATATGAGGAAGGAGCAACTGAAACACAAGGCACAAATTTCCATTAGGATCAATTTAGAATTTAGAATAATTTTAAGAGATTTTTGGGAGAGTTTTCCATCTCTCTCATTTTCTCTCTTCTAGTTCATACTTGTTCTTCAATTCTCTACCAATTTGCAGCTCTCACTAGCCAAACTCTTAGTTAATTTCAGTGTTTGAATGTTTGTTAATTGATACTCTTACTTGATTAATTCAATCTTTGCTTGTTTCTCTCATCTATTTCTCTACTTCTCCATTCTAGCATTTATGTTCTTATGTTCTTGTTCTTTTTATGTTGCTGAAATTTATCGTGATGCATGATCTAATGTTGTTTTCTTGATTGGATATTGATGATTGTTAGTTTTCTTGTTGATTTATTCCATTTGTTATCTTAGATTATCATTTTTCTTGCTATTTACCATGTTTCCTTATTATGCATGTCAAGTGTTTGATGTTTTGTTTCTTATGAGTATGAAGTAGTGTTCTTGTGTCTTGGTCATGGATTGAAATGTGGATGATCTTAGCCACTAATCCCTAAGGACAAGAATGTGTTAAGGTCAGGGTTAAAACTGTTCCATTAACGCTAGGCTTTTGCTAGTAATGATTGAGTCCTTAATGAGGTGAACTTGATGGATTATTCAAGTTCCAAGAACCAAGGACCTTCGCACTAGTGAGTTTTCTAGGACATTCGGAACGGGTTTAATTCCACTCATTTGACCATTTGACAGAATGGGCTTTGCGCCTTACGTGACAATCATTCAAAATTAGGATTAGTGGTGATCATAGGGACACATTATACTTTAACTCAAGACCAAACACCTTTATTACTTGCAATACAAGTCATCTCTTATTTTGTTCTTGATTCACCATTCTCACCATTGCAACCCTAATATTTTCACGACCAATCGCAAGTCACAATATTTCAATTTCTAGGGAGAACGACCCAAGTTCAATACTCGGTATTTTTAACTAATTGCAAGCTTTGTGACACCTTTTCTAAATTTGCACGAAACTCCCATAGTTGGTTCGGAACTATCTACAACAAATTCTTGTTTTAAAATTAAAGAATTCTGAACCGGCCTGGGCCTCATCCCACCTTCTCCACATTTTCCCTCTGTAGTTTCATTCGCGCTCAGGTTTTTTCTTATTATTATTATTGTTGTTTGCATATAATGAAATTTTCTTAATTGCTATAAAGTTTTCAATTTTTTAGTTGATTTATGTTTATCAATGTTTGATCTTTTGTCTTACTTTTTAACTGACTATGACATGGGTTGGGCTCTCCTAAAACTAATGTTTAATAATCCTAATTTTTAACCTCATGATTTATAAGGTATTCCTAATCTTGGAATCTTAGTGACCACTTGCGCGCCCCTTTTTACATGTTTTTGGATTTAGGTTGATTATTTATAGGGAATTTATTGGGTTCGTTGAAATTGATGCTCAATTGGTTAACTGCAAAAGATTTTTTTGGTTTAATATATCATGCATTCTTTGCATTTATTAATATCGTTTCATACTTAATGCTATCATATGCTGGTTACAGGGCGATGCCAACAGTGCACTAGGTCGCGTGTGGCAGAAGAAGAAAGCTAAGAAGCAGCAGCAGTAGAAATGAAGTCGAAGTCAACAGATACAAATATGTTCTTGACATTTGGAAGGTTAGTCGAAGTCGTAGTCGTTGCCTACAGGGAGAGATTAGTTGAATCTTCAACCGGGAACTTGAAATTAAACTCCATTTCTAGATTAAGAGCAATTAATATCTATTGAATGGCGTGAATGTGATTTGCATACTCAATACAGCTTGATGAATGGAGGAATTGCTGCTTCATCCAATATTAGCCACGTTTCAACTCAAACTGGATGCGTCAGTCATGAAGATAGAGAATGTTATCAAATGTTGTGCTCAATTGAAATATTATAATAATAATTATAATTATTATTAGATAACAGGATAATGTATTTAATTTATGTATAGAGAATAATAGGAAGTTGAGAGCAGCCTTGAGATCCTAAAACAACCATTAAGCATGAATCATTAATGTACATCGTTATTCCTTTCATCACATGTCATTTCTCTATCAAATAACTAAACAGAGTTATGTTTCAGAGTGATAATTATTATTATAGAAGGTGTGTCAACTCTGCCACCTGCATGTTATGTTTCATTGTACATAAAAAAGTGCCTTTATAGTTTGTAATTTATCAGTCTATTACAGGAATTAGAACATGTAATGACCTGTATGTTTTTTAAACTTACTTGAGTTTTTAAGTTATTAATGATTGGTATTAATTATGACCCACAGAAACTATAAATGATTGGTATAGCCATTTTGTTTTGCAAACTTAGAACTTACCTGATTTGTTATTACCTGAGTTGTTAGCAAATTATTGATTGGTGTCAATAATAGAATAACTGTGTATGCTTTTCAAATTACCTAAGGAATGCAAATCTTGGATTGCTGGCCAAATAGTTGCTTTGAACAATGGAATGGACGACTGGTATCACAATGCTTGCGGAAACCGTGGTAAAAAGGTTGAAACTGCACCAGAGGGAAGATATATATTTGAACAACAAGAAAATATATGTTTGCAACCGTCCTAAACTGCTCAAAAAGAAACTTACGGATGAAATTGAAAGTTGTCAACTTTGTTGTTGAGACATAGTATAAGGATCACTGCAACACACAATCCTTGAGTAGCCTTTCTGCGAAATCTGTGAATGCCCATTTCCAAATCAAGATTTCAAGCAACAAAATGAATATAGTCTGCTACATTGTATCTTTTTTCCTGATCCATTCAGGCATTTTTCTCCTCTATGTTATTCAGCTACAGATGAAGCATTTTTAACAAAATCAACCTTCACAAGCTCAGATGACTTCTTATTTTCTCATATTGATCCTCAGAACCACACTCACTCACCTACTCCTTTGAAGACGTTCAGCACCAAAAGTAAAAGAAAAGTAAAAGAAAAAAATTAACCAAATTAGAGTGAAAAGAAAATTAAGTCAATACCTTTATCTAAAAAAGGGTAAAGCCCACAAATTTGGTAATAACTAAGATGGCAAACCAATAAATATAGGGAAAAAAAAAAAGAGGAACCAGCTTGATTTGGGAAAATGAGATTGGGAAATGGTTCAAGAAGATTTTAAACACCAAGTATATGAGTAAAGAACTCTCAGATCATGTGCACAAGAACCGCTGGAGGAAGTAAAGCTTGAAAACAGTGCAAGAAAACCCTTCAAAGTTTAGACATTTTTTTTTTGTCCTAAATTATAATTCCTTGCACTCAGTGGAAGAAGTTGCACAAAATGTCTCTTACTTTGCACGTTCAACCGAATTGGTTAGACACTTAGACAGAAAAAAAAAAAATGTTAAACAACTTTTTTTCACTATATATCAACTTATTCAACTAGCCCAAATGGACAACCCGAGTATTTATAGATTAAATGTATTCATACATAGACACGAGACAAATCAATTGAATTTTGTGGCCCAATAACATTAATAAAATATGTTAAAAAAAGAGAATAAATACTAGACGAATAAAAAATAAACATCCATATATAAATAGTCAAAGATTTTGGATTCGCTCAACAAAAAAAAATTAGAATTCATAATTAAATAGTTATAAATAATTATAATTTGTGTTTTTTTACTTTTTTTAGTATTATTTTATTTTATATTATTTACTTATTTGATTTTATATTATTTATTTATGGGCAAGTTATTTTTTGCTATTAACTTTTATCATTACTCTGACCATAAGACAAAAACATCATAAATAATAAAAAAATTATAACACTAAATTATTACTGTCCTAATTTGTTCTTTTTTTTTTTTGTGTTAGAACTAAATATAAAATATAATAAAACATAAACCTTCATATTCATATATAAATGAGATTTTTTTTATATAAATAAAATAAATATAGAATTTACACAAACAAATATATAAATTTACATTTTTATGTCGTATTAGTAGTGCTGTGGGGGTTGGGTGAGGGATAGAGCAGAACCAGTGCCGCATGGGTTAGGGGCGGCAGTGATATCTTTTATGTGGGCCAGTGCCGCAGGGGATGGGGGCGTGACTGTCCAGGCCCAGTGCTGCAGGAGTTGGGGGCGGCACTGGTGTATTTTAGGTGCCTCAGGAGTTGGGGGCGGCAATGGTGTATTTTGGGCGCCTCAGGAATTGGGTGCGGCACTAATTTTAAATGGACTTAAATATTACTATATTGTGCCGTTTGGTATTTAATAATCAGATTACATCATTTATATATTTATATAAAATCCATAGCAGGATGATAAGTATTATGGAGATAATAAGATTTATAGAATCAGTTGCACCTTGAAAAAAGATTCTTTGTAAATTGGCTAATTGAAATCAGCTCTAGGATACCATGGATTTTTTGTAAATTGGCCAATTGAAATCAGCTTCTATATACCACGGATTTTTTGTAAACTGGCCAATTAAAAAGATTATACATGAGCCAAATAATATAATCATCTTCCAAAATTTTTTGAATAAACTAATCATAAGGTAGATAATAAAAGAAGATATTTTTATTAATGTGAAGTTATCTAATCGAATACACATACATATTTATTTAGTGTTGAAATTAAATTAAAAAAAGCAATATGAGAAATGCTACATTACCATCAATTTGAATTTATTTTAACCATTATTTTTAGACATTAACCTTTAACACCTTTGATTTATACGTTACTAACAATTTTCAATGTAGATGGCTAAATGTCAATAATGGCTAGATAAAAATAAAATGAATTTTTGGAAGGTGCTAAATATTTTGTATGAATTAATTCTTCCTTCCATGAAATTTTGGAAGGTGATTATATTATTTGGTTCATGTATAATCTTTTTAATTGACCAGTTTACAAAAAATCTGTGGTACAATATAGTAATATTTGAGTCCATTTAAAACCAGTGTCGCGCCCAACCCGTGAGGCACCCAAAATACACCAGTGCCGCCCCCAACCCCTGCGACACTGGGCCTGGGCAGTCACACCCCCATCCCCTGTGGCACTGGCCCACATAAAAAGGTACCAATGCCGCCCCCAACCCCTGCAGCACTGGTTCTGCTCTATCCCTCATCTAATCCCACGGCACTACTAATTAAACATAAAAACGTAAATTTACATAATTTTATTTGTTTGTGTAAATTTTATATTTATTTTATTTACATAAAAAAAAATCCTATATAAATATAAATCTAAAAATATGCCTATTTTTTATTTCACTCAAGACAGGATCATTGACGCGAATAACAAAATGCAATTCTATTAAATGATTTGTACGATTTAACACATTTTTCTTTAACTCTCTTTTTCTCATTCTAATGCATATTGATTTTTTTTACATCATTCTCCTAATAAAAAGTAGTGCTTTATTATTATTTTGTAAAAGAATTTCAAAAACATAATGTTGCGCATTGCGCAGGTCATGAATAGGGATCAGAACAGGGCAGGCTAGACCAGGCTTTATTCTTAACAGGTCAGGCCTGTAATAAAGTATATCGGTCTTAGCCTGGCATATTGTCTGATATAGGTTTTTTAATAGGTAATAAGGCAGGCCTGTTGTCAAGCCTGGCGTAGCCTAAAGTCTATCGGTAGGCCTGATTTTTTAATAAATAAATAATAATTTATATTAATATAAAATATTAAATTTAACGTATAATTTAATTTACAGAATAAATTATTGAAGATATTAACAAAATAAAAATGGATATGTATAATAGAAAATACAAATGGCTTAGTGGATGAAAATATTTAAAGATTACAAAAACTCAAGTTCAAACCCTTATTACATTTTTATTAGTATAATAACACTTTTATATCTATATTTAAAGTCTAAATCATCCTGACAGAAACTATTTCATAAGTCTAGGCCTGATATTTTAAAGAATTTAAGCTTTTTAAATAACTTAAGCTTGAATCTATTTTTTAATAGCTAGACTGCAGGCTCCTAACAGTTCATCTGGCTTTTTTTCAACGCTAGTCATGACCTAGTATCTATTAAAGTTTATAATTCGGTCAACATATCTTTTCATTTGGTAAAAAAATAGGTAATATAAATGGATTTTTTTTCTATATATGACTTATTTCTAGATTTGGACATATTGATTTCATAATAATTAATGAGCATTAATGATTTTTTTGGGTGTCTAGCATTAATGATTAGTTATTAACAAAATTTATCAAATATATATTTAACTATAATGAAAAATTGTAATTATTGAAAAATCTCATATCCTATGCCTCCATTTCAATCAAAGTAACTTTTTTTTTATTTAAATCTTTTTATGCTAGAGTTTATTATTTTGTGTTCAAAATTTTTACAATAACTCTATATGAACAAGTAATTTTGGTCAATCAAGTCATTTATTTTTATGCTAAACAAAAGACTATTTCGATATCTAATAGAACTTTATTTATGTGTAATTTTTTATACTATTTGACACTAAAATAATATTCTATTTAGCATAGAAATAAATCACTTGGTTAAACCAAAATCACTTGTTCAAATAATATTATCTAAATTTTTATGGTAGACTTCATTAGGTATGAAAATACATGGAAAAATGCATAGTTATATGTACACCTAATGTATTAGTTTGGATTGACCTTTTCTTTTTTAAAAAAAAAAATACTTTTCATCAAATTTAATCATTTGAATACATTTTTTAAAAAAGGTATTTTTATTATTGGAAAAGTAAATTATGTGCGTTTTCTAAACACCAGTTTTAGGAAAAGCAAAATAAAAACTAATTTCTATTAATAAAAAATATTTTTAAATAACACATAAAAAATCTTTTTTTTTTTCAAAAACCAATCCAAAATAACCCATAATAATTTATCATTTTTGATAATAGAAACGCTTATTTTAAAATATTAATTTTAGTACTTTTAAATAGATATTTTAAAAGGGTTTAAGTTTATTATTAGACTATTAGTAGAAGTTTTCAAACTTTTACTTAAATAAATAAATAATAAAATAGAAATAATTACAAAGTATTATTTGTTCATCAGAAATAGACACAGCAAAAGGAAAAAGAAAAACACAAATTTGTATGTTGTAATTGCAAAATTGCAATGAATGAAGAGAGAGAAAAGTTAAAACTTGGAATCATTCTCACTCCAGTATTCCACCGCCTGGACTATAAATCTTCTCTTCTTACACTATAGTGCTCTTGAGAACTTGGGAGAGTTGAGAGCACAAACATGATGAACATGAAAGTCTTGCATGTGGTTGTCCCTACGGTAATCTTCTTGCTTTGTTCCCAGGATTCTATGGCATATAGGAGATCAATGCTTTCCGTTCCTACAAAACCTGATCCAAAGGATGCTACTGCAACCGCTCGTTGGCTCGTCTCTCAGAATTTCTGGGCTGTCTTGAAGTATAATTTCTCTCTCTCTCTCTCCACTATAATTGCCCACTTTTTCTAATTTTAAATTTTCGTCAGTATAGTTAATTATCTTTTTGATCACATATAATTTCTTTGGATCTTATGTAACAACAAACATTAACGTGGAAGCAATGAAACAATTTCTATCTTAATAGTTAATAGTATGTTAAATTAATGATTCATGGGTGGAGCATGCAAAACATTTTTAAAGAAGCATAACGTAGATTGAAAGGCAAGTTAAGAAATTAAGAAGTTCCAAACTTGCATAAGAATTCTTCGAAATTTTCTTGATGCCATGCAACAATTTAAATTATATAATCAGTTTATAGCACATTTACCGATTCTTGTCACTAGTCAATTATATTTATTTAATTTATCTGGTTGTGAAAATCAAACAATATATGAATATAGATTAACTCCACTTTTGTCCTTTTCTTTTCAGCACAATCTCAATTGATTTGGGTGGAGCACCATGGGGGTAAGATTATCCTATGTGTATAATTTGATACATTTAGCCTAGAATACATAAAATGTTTTCATGTAGAATCAGAGTGAACTTAAAAAGGTTTAAACTACGAGCCCCACTATCTTAATTCAATGGTGATAAAACACTTACTTTCTCACTTTACCAATCTCCTTATTTTAGAAATTCTTGATCCATCCTTTTGAATTGAATTAATCAATCTTCCAAACGTGAACTCTATCCAATGTCTTGATTTCCATTGTTTCAATCCTGAATAAAAGTAAAAGGGGTGTGTCCTCACAGAAATCAAGTAATATATTATCTAAATGCAGGAATGTAGCATCATTTAGTGATGGAACACCTGACCAAGGCACTGGCATCCCATACTTTTACTTGACAAATTTAGATGCAACAGTAAGAAATGCATTGAAAGACCAAAGAGCTTCCTTCACAGTCAGTGAATACCCTCTTGGGACCTGTGGCAAGACAGACCCAGAGAATCCTACTTGCTCAAAAATCACTCTAACCGGAAAGGTATGCGGAAAATATATATATATATATATATATATATATATATATATATATATATATATATATATATATATATTGGG
>JASCZI010030751.1:26241-37126 GCA_036250425.1 Stylosanthes scabra
ATGAATGACAAAATCATGCCAGAAAATGATGTACCTTCCGAAGACAGTGGCGAGGTGCCTCAACGCGATGTGCTTCTTCAACAGCAACGACGAACGTCCCAACGGCGACACGGCCACGACTGTGATGAAGAGTGTGGCCGAGCCCTAGCAGAGCATCTCGAAGGTGAAAAGAGAGTTAGGGAAAAAAGGGGTTCACAAAGTGAGAGTATTGCCTAGGGGCAATTTAGAGATTTCATAATTATATATGCAATCTCATTTTGGGCTTTCTGGCAGAATATTCTATTTTCACAGAATATTCCGTTTAATTAAACATTATTGTAACGGTAAGGGACCTGATTGAAAATTTATACATGATATAGGGACCTAATTGAAAGAAAAAAAATATAGGGACTCAATTGAAAATTCGATGAAACTATAGGGACCCAAAGATTAATTAAACCTATTAATAAAATACTTTTATTTAGTGACTTTTATTTTTTGGATAATTTCGTCAGAATTCAAAATTTTAACTTTAAGAATAATTTTTGTATTGGGACGATGGGATCTAACTCACACATTTTTTTATAATAAAACTAGTTTAGTTCAATAAAAAAACAAATATTTAGTGACACAAAAAAAACCAAATATTCAACTTTGTATAACTTTTTTTGAAAAATATTCAGTACATTTTTTAGTATTTACTTAAAATTTAAAATATTATATAATTTATATTTTTAAAATAAATAAAATAAATATGATATTTACGAATTTATACTCCTACACAAAAATTACACTATTATTTTATATCCCATTATTTATCTTCTTAGTCATGCAGACCAAATATTTTATTTATTTAGTTATAACCATATACATAATCACAGCCAACAAGATAAGTACAAATGTACCATAGTGTAAAAATAAAAATTTTTCACATGAGAAATAAATATAAGATTATTTCAATTCATATCAAATATAAAATTATTTTAATATTAAATAAAAATTAATTAGATAAAAAAATATACACTTAGCATTATCATATTATATTTATATTTATTTTAAAAAATACAGACAATTTTTGTATTTTATATTTAAAAATCTGCCAGCGTTTTCCATTAAGAAAATAAAAGGGAAGGCAATGAATAACACATCATCATCACATTGATTGATACAAATAAAACGCAGGCAAGAAACACAGATTTTTAATTATTCCTTTTTAATATTGTCAGACTCACACAAACTTGGAAGTTGGAAGCCACACACTCACTCAGATACCATTTTCCTTCTGTTGCAGTGGAAACCGCCACCGATGACTTCCCAAGCTTCTTCTTCCGCCGCCGTCTTCGGCCTCCCCGTTCCCTCCGCCACTTCTTCTTTCCGCCGCCGCATTCCCACTCTTGTTCGAGCCCAAGGTTCTTTCATCCTTATTATTATGCCACTGATTCTACTACCGATTTTTCACACTCGAATTGAGTTCTAGCTTTTGTTCTGGACCTGTGGTGGAAAGTGTTGCAGTTATTTGTGAATTGTCATGTTTAGTTGCATCCTGATCCTGTTTCCGAAAATGCTCTAACTAATTTTTGGAACTTTTTTTTTTGTTATTATTATTTTAAGATAATTATTGGCACTCAATTTGTGTGGCGTGAAATGGATTTTGATTTTTCATGTCAAATATATTTTTTTTTTATTTTGTCAAATTCCAATGCTTTTTGGATTTTGAATTCGGCAGAACTTGGCGAAGCTAAAAGTTTGTCTGCTGCAAATCCATTTAACGTTTGTGGAGAGATGTGTATAAGAATAAGATTTTTTTTTTTTTCGTTTTTTAAAAAACTAATTTTGTTTTAGATGTTCGTTCAGCATTTGTAAAATTTATTTTAGGTAAAACTAATTCTGACAGAGAGATGTTCAGCGGTTCCTCTAAAAGTGATTATGGCAGCAAGTGACGAATTTTCACTTCAATTAATTATTAAAATCAATTTTTGCGGCAAGAATTGCTTTTGAGACTTGAGAGTTATGCATCAAAATTAGCAAAATCAATTTTACCATTCCCCACTGTGTTCTGTTTTGTAATAGTTTTGAGTTCAATTTGGTGTGATTTGTTAATATATGGCTTCTATTTGTTGTTGTTTTTTTGGGTGATCATATAATATATAGCTTCTATTTAAATAATTTGGTTGTTTTTCCAGTGGAACCATCAGATAAATCTGTGGAAATTATGAGGAAGTTCTCGGAGCAGTATGCGCGTAGGTCAGGAACATATTTTTGTGTTGATAAGGGAGTCACCTCTGTTGTTATCAAGGTACATTCTCTATCTTTGCCATATGAATTGTTTTAGTGAATGTGAAGTAAACTTTCTATAAATGGTTTCCCAAGTTTTAAGTAGTGAACATTGTCAAATAAATCTCTCATAGTTCATGCTCCTTATAGTTGTTATCAATGAAGTGTAGCTCAAGAAGCATCTTCTTGACAATAATAATAAAAAAATGTTCCTTTTGTTGGTGCTATGAATCATGATTCAGTAAGTCCTTTGTTGGCTGATGTTTTGAAGCTTTGTAATGACTGAGGTGGGACTTGGGGAGTTCTGTTCTTTGGTTGGCTTTGTTACCTCTCAATGTAAATGAAACATAATATCACAATAAAATAAGAAAGAGCTACCTGAATCTAAACATTTTTTGTGGGATATACAACCATGAAGTGGTTTATTAGTGCAGTGTGTGCAATTAGATCTTTACTAGATACCTCTGGCATTACTTTCATAAGGTTCACTGTGGAGTGCATTTAGTGTTCTGAATTGTGCTTGAATTTACTTCTTGTTTATGTTCATATTTTTCAGTTTTCCTTCTATTAGGTTGTCAATCATTTGATTATTTCGTTTCTATTAGTATTGATGAGAAATAGTGTGATACTTTTGTCAATGATACCAGAAGACGATGTTTTTGTGAATTCAAGAGTTGAAAATGAGTACTAGTTTTTGTAATTGAGCTCTCCAAGATCCATAGGTGGACATCTTATCTTGTTTGGTAAGGCAAACACCAATCTGAAATAGTAGGCTTTCTTGATGCAATACAATTCTAGTGGGGCTTTAGGGATCTTATACGAGTATGAGAATATAGGATGGCTGGACCAAATTTGAACTTCTGCGTGGATCATAGTGCTACTTGCTTTGTAAATTTGGCAAGGATGATTATATTTTCCTGCTCCTATAACAGAAATTTCTGAGCAAAATAATATGATATCAAGACATTTCACTACATTGATTTTTCAAAAAATACAACAATAATAAATAACAGTAACAATGTTATGAAGGAGTCCCTTCAACCATAGACTAGGTGCATATTGCATACAACCCCCAGAGCTGTTATGTGTTGTAATCTACCTCCCCCAAAGCAGAACATGTTGTGAATAGAGCTTTTTTCTTTGCATATCATTCAATTGAACTTATCTGTACAACTATCTCTAATGAAGATGTTATCAAGAAGCTAGAATGGTGATAATCATCTATTTAATCTATCTGTTGAGATACTTATCTTTTCTCTAGTAACAGTTTTTATCCAATTTTAGGAGAAATTAAGAGAAGTATTTAATGATGGAAGTCACAAACATTAAGTATCTAAGGGAAACTGCACCTTAAAAGCTAGCTAGCTATTAAGGAAGAAGAACCACTCTCCTTAAATGCAACATCAATCATCCCATACTACCCAATGTGTGACTTCGATTACCCTATAATACCCAAGATGTGACCTTGATTACCCTATAATACTCAAGAATACACCGCCCCTAGAGAGCCGACATCCACAGCGGCTTCACTCTATCGACATTGACCCAATGGTAGCCCTTTGCTACCGGCTATCAATATTCGGAATTCACCTTAATCCAACCTATAAGTATCCCTTTCCATGGCGCCGACAACCAAGGCTCTAGTACCATTGTTAAGTATCTAAGGAAAGTGGGAAACCACACCTTAAAATCTAGCTATTAAGGGGAAGAACCACTCTCCTTAAATACAACATCAAGCATTCCATACTACCAGGCGTGGGACTTTGTGCACCCCATAATACCCAAGTCCTAAACACATTACCCCAAATTAATGTTAGTGATCCTGAATTTATGACCGGCTCACACAGAGCATCCCTATTAATTGCTACTTAGAATATTAGTGGTGTACTCCTATTACTTAGAAGTGGCTGAAGAGATTGAAAATGAGAACAGTAGTGGTGTCTTCGCATCCAATAACAAGAGAGTGGATCATATAGAGGGTATTACACTGGCTTGAAGAGTAGAGAAACTACTGGTGAAACTGTTAAAAGAGATTTATGTGTTAATGTTTTAAATATGATAAAGAAATTGTTATTCAATCTATTGAATGGTTTGAGTCAACATACTGAGTGGGGAAAGAGTTTTGTTGTTATTGTTGTTCATATTGATAAGCAAAATTTTCAAATTGCACTGTGTCACAAGTTTAGGGAGGTATATTACAACATGTAAAAGCTTATAGGGACAAATTGCACCATGCACATACTTTATAAGGCCAGCTAGAAGTAGTAAGATGTTTTTCTCACTAGTTCACTTTTCATGTGGAAAATGCATTTTATGATTGTGTTTATTTTTTATATGGAAAATGCAGTATTCAGGAAGAGAAAAATTGAGTAAAAATTAGTTTACTGCCAATATTGACATCTTTGAATGAAAGTTATAAAATTTCTTGAAGCAAATTTATGTTCACGTAATGAGATGGATTTTGATTTTCTTATTTCTTTTTCCATTAATGAGATATATTTTAATTCTGAATGTGACATCAGAATGAATTTATACATTTGCCAATAGATGAATACAAGTGATTTTAGAATTGTAATTCTCTCGAGTAATCTTTTTTTGTTCTTTTATGTGTTTTGGAACAGGGATTGGCTGACCATAAAGACTCATTGGGTGCTCCACTATGCCCTTGCCGGTAGAAACTTCTTCTTTTAACTGGTTTTCGGCCTTTCACTCATAATTTCAGTGTTTATCCTGTAATTCTGGCTGTATGGCTGCATGGATAATTTCATTCATATTAGTATTTTCAAACTTTCTAATTCACAATACCTATGTTTTAGGCATTATGACGATAAAGCTGCCGAGGCTGCACAGGGCTTTTGGAACTGCCCGTGTGTTCCCATGCGAGAGAGGTAGGAATATTTTTATAACTACTGGATCATATATGGCTCCTATGATATTAACTTATCAAGTTTGAAGATATTTGTTTTGCAACAAGCAAGTTTTATTACAAGAAGATATGTCTAAGTTAGATTTAGGATTGTATTGATAAAGATTCAGTAAACTGCTTATATGCCATTCTTGGCTGTGGTTATGCTGTGACTATACAACAAGCTAAAGACTTGCTTTGTTTACCCTCCTTCTATAAGTTTATTTTTTAAAAAATAGAGAATTACGATTAGATATTTATTGAAAAAACAACTGTATCTAATGCACAAGTATAGACTATAGCCATGCAGTTGGTTTGCTAGACCTAGAATATTGAAGAATCAAGATGTGGGTCAAGAAATGTGTATTAAAATATGTCAAACTTACGAAACTTAGTTATGCCCCTAAATAAATATCTCACCTTGATGTTGTTTGTTAATCTCGGTCATTATCATTTCCTTTGGCAGGAAGGAGTGCCACTGCATGCTCTTTCTCACACCCGACAATGATTTTGCGGGCAAGGAGCAGGTAAATCCTTAATTTCATTTGTTCTAATTCTGATTTGGGTTCTCATGAATCATGATTACATATTACTTTCCATGCTATGCTCGTTTCAATTACTATGATTTCACTCCTTGGGAGAGAATGAGATACATGTGTAATGTGTTGATTTCACTCCTTTCCAGGTTTCCACCTTGAGGACAAGGTGGATGTTTAGGGGGGGAGTATTGATAGGTATAATAGAAAAGGTTAAAAGTTAGTTTTTTAGTCAGTTTTAGCTATGTCTAGCTATAAATAAGAGTTGTTTTGTAGAGTCAGTTTTGCATTTTGTGAATTCTCTTAGGTTTTGAGAGAATCTCTCTCTTTAGTTGGTTAGTACCAACAGTGTATCTCTTCAAGAACTGTGATTGCAGTTCTTGATTCAAATAAAGCTCTCCTCTTTCTTCTAGTTCTATCAAATACACAAGTATGTTACAACCAATTTTGTTGCTTTGCAGGCAATCACCTTGGATGAGATTAAAGAAGCAACAGCAAATATGTAACCAGCTATTTTGTATTTAGCTACTTGTTACAAATCTGTATCTCTAAAACAGACCAACAAAAGAGAAAATGTAATAATGCCTAGGTAATATCTTTTATGTTTACCCAAAATCATGTGTAATAATTTTTTGTTCTTTCTGAATAGTTACACTGTATTTGGCCTATCACAAATCTCACTCATTTTACCAGTTCATTTTGTGTTATCTTTTTTAGCACATAATGATTTGCCAAACCGTCACAATCAAAGTAATCTATAAGCGCCACTTTCATTCAATGCCATAAAAACTCAAAGCATTTACATGGTCATACACAAGAACAAATAATTAATATCCAATCTATAATCCTTCGCCTCTCAGTATGCCTTAACAGAAGGGTTACTAGGAGTTGAAGCTGAACTACTTCCCCCACTCTTGGCACAATCTTGTCCATTCCTCGAAGCAAAAGCAGCCAAGAACTTGTTATTCCACCACCATCCACTAGCAGAAGAAGGAGTCGAAGGAGAAACTGACACCGGAGCCGATACTGCTTTGCCGCAAGCATGATCGGCTGGGAAACGGTGCTTGAGGCACACCTTAATGTGGCAAGTTTTGCATGTACTTGAATTTGAGAAGGTTAGAACCTCCTTGCAACGCTTTACTGGGCAAACTGGTTTCTTTTTGTTTTTGGGGTCACAAGTTCCCGAGTTTTGGTGCTTCTTCAAGATGGCTTCTTCGTCCTGTCCTACATGCCCTGTGATCTCAATGGACATTGAACATGTTTCACAAACGATGACTTTTCTGCTGTTGTGGTCGGAGTTGGGGCAAGAATGGGACTTGTAGGTTCTGTGTTCCAAACAGAACACCTGCACAATTTGTCACAGTCAATAGCAATTGGAGATGCATGAATTGTGTGCAATCTCTTAAAACAATATCAATTATTCAACCTAATGGCAAAATTATATCTAATTATCATAAAAGAATTGTTCTCGTTTTGGTTTCAAAGTAGACATATATTCCTATAAGTGTTATACCAAAGAAAAAGAAAATATTTAACATTAGATTATTTCTGTTTTTTTTGTTATATTTTAAATGAATAAAAGAAAAAATAAGTTTATTTTACGATATATATTCTTAGTTACAATTTTCAAAATAACAAATGTATATAAAAAATCAGCTATCAAATCAACTATTAGTATTATATACTATAATACAGGTAAAATGGAGACATGAAACAATGCACATGAAAGATAAATATGCCTAAAATTACACCAAACATATATAGAAATAAAGTTATTCAGTACATATCTAAATTCATATAGATATAAAAGATTCTCTTTCATTACAGATTTTACACTTTACATCTCAAAAAAATTAAAGTAATATACAAATGTGAACACACATTCTTCTAATAAAACCTATATTTTTACCATTTACATTTGTACAGTATAAGTCGTCAGAGAAATATATATCTTTGTAATGACATAAGTTAACGGAACAAGACATGGAATATATCATAATTAAAACGTAGGAAGAATTTAGGTGTAAGAAAAAGTGAAAACCCGTACCTGTTTGCAGCCTTCACAGGTGAAAGGGAGAAAATCAAGTTGGTGGCAACCTTGTTGCTGGCAGTGTTTCCCCAAATCTGGAAAAGCTTCTGTGCCACCTCCTCCCATATCAAACCCTATTGATAATAATTGAAAGAAAGATAGTATTGAGAATTGGAGATTATGAGAATTTTATGAAGTGAATAAGAGAGGAAAAGAGAACAAAAACGGAACGTGTTACTTATAGGTTTTGTTCTGTCTTGTGGCCTAAGTCAGCAAATATGGGAAGGAGATAACTAAGCGTGTCAAAGTGTAAGCAGAAGATTCCAGATTGTGGCGGGCGCGTCCCTCACAATTGGGCGGCTACGCGCTCTATTATATATAACGGATCAATATTCCTTTATTATTATTATTTAGTATTTTCATTTTGATTTTCTGTTATTTTCTGTTATTTTTTATTAGCACTCTTTAAATTTAAAAGATATGCATCATGGCTTGACTTTAAATAGAAAATTGAGTTTTGTTTTTCTCTTGATCTAAATATTTGTTTCAAAAGTAAAGGGTTAATCAATTTTCAGAATCATACTGGTTCTTTTCCTTTTGGGCTTCTGGCAATGCTAATTGCGTTAACATGGTTTGTTAAAAAGCGTTGGAAAAATAAATTAGTAAGTGTGGTCAATATAAGGAAAATTACAACTTTATATTAATAGAAAATAAACTATAATTAAACAAAGTCACCAAAAAAAAAAAAACTATAATTAAACAAGACAAAAAGGGTAAGGAGCGTATTTTGGTGTCATATACAAGAATATAAAAATAATATAGTTTGATATACCCCAATAAATACAGAAACTCCAATAAATTAAAGATAAGCTACCAAAATCGCCCTATTTTTTAATATCTTTAAAATATTAACCGAAACAAAAAAAATTATAACCGGGAAATGACTTTTATATTGGGCAAATCGCTTATGTTTTTTTATACAAAATTTTGTAGAAATATTTGCATAATTATTTAAAAAGTACGCAAAAAGTTTAAAAAATCTACATCATGAATAAAAATGTTTCATTTTTCTAATCATGTTTGCAAAAAATTGCATCAAAATCTAATTGCTAAACTACTTTATGAAATAAACCAATATTAATTACATAATTAAACAGGGGCAAGTTACCTAACTAAGCTGCATGTATCTCAAAATTACTCCATTACACCTTTCATCATGATATGATCAGATTGCGCCATTGATGCTAGTCCTATAGAATCCGTGGGAGGCTGACAGGGTTTATGGAAAACCCCTACAGCCTGCCACGGTTTATGTGGTTTTGGCGAAATTCGAGAGGAATCTGTGGCAGGGTGCCACGGATTTTGAATAAGCTGCACCCTGCCATGGTTTTTGTGTATATATCTCACTAGAGGTTGTATAAAAGGCTTGCTTCACACATTTAGTTGTGGTTAGGGTTGAGAGTATGGAAGGTGATGAGAGTTTTCTTGCTCTCATCCACCACGATGGTAAGATTAGATACAAAACTAGAAAGGGTGTAAAATTCACTAATAAGAGTCCAACCAATGTGTTTATTACATCCAGAACAACCTTGTTGGATCTACAACGTAGCATTATTAGAAAGCTTGGTTTAGATGGAAGGAAGCGGGTGAGCATGATATATTATCGGATTCCGATATCTGTTGTGGCTCAGGGTGTGAAGTCTGGTTGTTTTGCCGTTGAAGGGGATGATGATTTGCAAATATTGTTTTATTGCCGAAGACAGTTTCCGAAGGTCCGAACGACGGAGTTATTTGTGGAGATAGTTGATCCGCTTGCAAGCTCAGGGGGTACTGCGCCCAACCCACGACCCGTTAATGGGGGGGGGGGGGATCCGGATCTAGGAATCAAAGCCAGCCAGATGTTCGTCCTGTTACATTGCCCTCGTTTGACGTTAACCTCCAAGCTGAAGCGACGACAGGAGAAGATGAGCTAGGGGATTCCTGTTCCTTTGTGGAACTCGGAGTTGCAATTGCAGCGACACCGCAACTGTTACCCCCTCAGGCATTTCAAGCAGTGCCAGATCCAGATCACCAAGTCAGCAAGGCCTTGAGACCAGATGATTCGAATGATGAGCTGCAATTCATAAATGGGGATAGCGATGATGATGTCGGTCATGTTCCACCACAAGCACCTCAAGGAGGCACGTCTAGCCGGGCACATAACAATACCCACCTCATTTGTCGAGTCTTAACTTGGATTCTTTATCTAGTCTTGGTCAGAGAGACAGTGGGTCGAGCAGCGGTGCACAGGTTTTCGAAGGGTTGAGAATTCCTGCTGAATTTGTAGTTGGACAGTCATTTCATAGCAAGGAGGAAGCGGTTATCGCGGTGAAGAATTACAACATTCGCTGAGTAGTTGAATACAGGGTTATGGAGTTTGATCATGCAAAGTACCTCGATAAGTGCAAGGAATTTGATAAGGGTTGCACTTGGCTTATTAGGCTCACCCTACGTAAAAGGAAGGAGTTGTGGGAAGTGCGTAGGTACAATGGCCCGCACACATGTTTGGCCACGGAGATCTCGAGTGATCACAGAAAGCTTGATTATCATGTGATATGTGACTTCATCATGCCATTGATCAGGGCAGATGCCTCGGTACCGATCAAGGTTCTTCGTACAGCCACAGAGTCTAGTTATGGATTCACGCCGAGTTACAGAAAGACATGGATGGCCAAGCAGAAGGCTGTTGCACTCATATATGGAGATTGGGAGGAGTCATACGCAGAGATCCCTCGTTGGGTTCTCGGGGTTCAGATCAGTATGCTTGGCAGCGTTGCGATCCTAAAGAGTTGTCCTGTCCGAGTTGGTAATGAGGTTAATGGATCCTCAGAGTATTTTCAGCGCCTTTTTTGGATATTTCCCCCTATGTTGAGGCATTCAAGCACTGTAAGCCACTGGTTAGCATTGATGGTACGCATCTGTTTGGCAGGTACGGCGGACACTTATTGCTGGCAATTGCACAAGATGGGAATTCAAATATTCTTCCGATTGCATTCGCACTTGTTGAGGGTGAGAACTGTTAGTCACGTAGCACGGATACTCAAGACGGGGGTGAATTGAGTATCTCAACAACAATGAATAATTTTTGCGGAAACGTAAATATCTAAGAATAATGAACAACAC
>JASCZI010030752.1:10279-26873 GCA_036250425.1 Stylosanthes scabra
CACTGCGTTGCTTGCTGATGGTGTTGGAGAGGCTGCTCAGATCTACTGTGAATTGGTTAGGCTTGGTGCCCAGATGCGTGTCATAGACATTGGTGGTGGTTTGGGAATTGATTATGATGGCACCAAGTCATGTGACTCTGATATCTCTGTTGGCTATGGTTTGGAAGAATATGCAGCCGCGGTGGTTAGCGCTGTTCAGTTTGTTTGCGACAGAAGGTCTGTGAAGCACCCTGTGATTTGCAGTGAGAGTGGAAGAGCCATTGTGTCTCATCACTCTGTTTTGATCTTTGAAGCTATTGGAGCTAGCTCTTATGGAGCTCCAACATTGTCCACAATTGGGCTTCAGTACTTGGTTGAGGGGCTTTCAGAGGAAGCACGGGCCGATTACCAGAGCCTCTCGGCGGCAACCATGATTGGTGACTATGAAAACTGTGTGCTTTACATGGAGCAGTTGAAACAACGCTGTGTTGAGCAGTTCAAGCAGGGTAGTTTGGGAATGGAACAGCTTGCTTCTGTAGATGGCTTGTGTGAGCTTGTGAGCAATGCAATTGGGGCGAAGGATCCGGTGCGAACCTACCATGTGAACCTTTCTGTGTTCACCTCCATTCCTGATTTCTGGGGGATTGATCAGATGTTTCCGATTGTGCCGGTTCATAGGCTCAATGAGAAGCCGACGGCGAAGGGGATTCTATCGGATTTGACTTGTGACAGTGATGGGAAGATTGATAGGTTCATTGGGGGAGAATCAAGCTTGCCCCTTCATGAATTGGAAGGCAATGATGGTGGCTACTATCTGGGAATGTTCTTGGGTGGGGCTTATGAGGAGGCGCTTGGAGGTCTCCACAACCTCTTTGGTGGCCCGAGTGTTGTTCGGGTCATGCAGAGGGACGGCCCACATGGCTTCGCGGTGACGCGCGCGGTCCCTGGGCCTTCCTCTGCGGACGTCCTTCGAGTGATGCAGCACGAGCCCGAGCTCATGTTCGAGACACTCAAGCACAGGGCGCAAGAGTGTGCAGCACAGAGAGATGATGAAGATGAGAATGGCCATGATGACGATGATGATGTTGATGAGAAGAGTATGATGAGTGCCGCAGCGCTGGCTGCTAGACTGGCTTGCTCATTTGATAACATGCCATATCTGGTTGCATCTTCATCTTGTGCCATGAATGCAATGGAGAACAATGGCTTCTACTATTGTTCCAGTGATGAGTTCAGCGAAGTTGTGACTGATTCAACCTGTGCTTGAGTTTGGTCTTGGTCTTGGTTGGTCTTAGCATTCCCATGTCCATGTTGTTGGTTGTTGTCGCTTATGATTTTTATCTTTATTTTTTAATAATCCTTTTATATTATTACTATTTCTTGCTGGGTAGTATGATTTAAGCTTAGCAAAAAAGGGTTTTAGAAACAGGGCAGGGTTCTCTCTGTCCCCTGTTATTTGCAATTTCGGCATCTTCAAAGCTTTATGCAGATGGAGATGCTTGCTTGCTTGCTTGTAGAGAGACTCAAGTTCTAGTGTAACGAAATTTTTATTGTTGCCTTGAATTTTATGATTAGAATAAAAATTCACCTTATTCACAATTGATCTTGACTTGCACCAATCCAAGTGAATTACTCTGTTTCTGGACTGAGTTTGTTTTACTTCAGGACTAGATTAGATTAATCTTTCCAAATACAAAATCATTTCAGAATACAAAGTTTGAAATCTATAAATATGTTGAAAAATACAACTATTAAACAAACAAACAAAAAACCCTTAATTATTAGGTAGAAACAAGAGAAAAGATATGATATGATATTATATAAGCCGGGAGATATATTTATTTTATTAAGTAGTTAAATTAAATGTTGAATGATTAAAATTATTCCCTTTTGTTTTTGATGATTTAATTATCTTTTAGTCCCAGGGGACAAGGAGAGTGGGGAGAGCAGTGTTTGGATGGTTTTGGGATTGATTGATCGAATCCCACCATTTTCAATTCAAGGAGGGAGCATGTGATTGTGGTGGAGGCAGGGCACTGACTTGGCTTTTCATATTTTTTTTTTTTGATACTCTTAATATCATTATTATACGTGGTCCTGTGTATTTGGCCATCTTTCTTTAGCCTACTTGTTGGTTGTTACAATTACTAGTCTCTATGTCAAAGTGCTAAAGCCTAAAGGGGCCTCCCCTTTATCAATGCGTCAGTCTGCTTCCTATTAATTTAAATTAATCTAGGTAGATTCTGATAACGTTACCGTTTTGTGGGGCGGTATCTAGTTCTATGAAATTCGCACAATCAATAATATAATAAGAAAAGAATTAGGGCTATCTAGCACTAGCAGTAGTAATAGTATTGGTGAGGTGTGTTGGAGATAAGGAATGGTCTTATACTTTTTTGGGGGAGGTTGATTTGAATTGTCTTGAATCTTTGATTGCGCGTAAAAGGGGTGTGAGTAGTGTTGAGTTTGGTTTTGAATTTTGACCACAATTTTGTGGTCATTTGCAATGACATTTTGTGGCTTTCATTAGATGCCAACTAGTGTTCGTTGTCCAATTGGATACACCCAAGTGCTATCATAGGAATCTTGTGTTAATTATTCTTAATTGCGTTTTAGAGTATCACTTGAAAAAGACATTATTTATTTTTTTCTAATTTCCTTCAACCAAGGTTTGCGGTTCAGTGGTTACCGCCGTGGGGAATAAGTAAAGAAGTATGAACAACACGTCTTGTATTTGTAAACTACTTGCATAGGAATTGTGTGTTTGAGTTTGTGCTTATCAGAAAGAGAACCAAATCCCTTAACTATACTATTTAGAGTAGAAATTGTATGATTAAATTGATTATGAAATATTTATCCACCTACCCTCATACAATTAGTTATAGATTTGTAGTAGGTAAAGAGTATGTAATGTTACTAGAATAAATAAGAATCTACTCTGTTTATGCTTATATGGAAGAAGAATATCCAGAAAAGGCTTATATATGGATGGGTATAATACAATAGTATAATCTCTCCAATCCATCATATTCTAAGTGTTGGGGCCTAATTAAGATTGTGAAGATGATTTTGATTATGTTACACTTACACAAGCTGTGTGTTTCAATTTGATATTACGTTTACTTTTGAAGGTTTCCTTGTTGTAGGCATCAGGGTCATACTCATACCCCAATGGAGAATATTCAAAGATTCGAAACGAACAACAATGAATAATAAAATAATAATTTAAAGCTTTAGCATAGAATAGCAGATTGATAAGAATGAGTTCCCTAGCATCCTAAGCTTTTTGGGATTTCGTTATCATTTGAAAATGGCATCGTGATTTTTGGAGGTGAACCAACAACTTTGCTGAAAGCAGTGAGAATCATCCATAAAGAGCCAAAAGATTACTTATGCTATTCATATGTCAATTTCTGCAGGTTCGAGATATTACGCGCTTAAATAATACACTTTCTTTTCTCTATCATCATAATATCATATATAATAAAGTCTAGAGCGGTGCCTCTTGGATATACTGCACAATATTCATGTAATGTTTCTATCATAATAATATATATATAATCGTGTTTTCAATTCATGACATTAATGTAACGTTTTCGTTTCGCTTTTGCCATATCATGTATGTAGACTCAAGATTATGTATATATATTTTGGTGACAATTATGTATGTATTTAGACCTATATTTATGGACTCATCATTAAGGAGGAGGACTCCTTTATTGTAATTAAATAAGAATTTCAAGTTGTGGCATTAGTGGGGGTAACTCAAAAAAAAAAGAATAATTCGAGTAGGACATGCCACATTTTCAAACTATTCAGATTCAGTTGATTAACCATGATGTGATATTTACTCTATCAATGCAAATATATATTACATTATATATGCATTTCTGCTAAATTCCATATCTAGGCCGAATATATTAATTTGTAAGCTTCCTTTATTTATTTATTTTTGGGATAATTCGGATGGTGCTTAAATCTTCATTACAACGAAAGCATTTATTGATGAATGTGCAAGTAGAACAAGTTGTTGAAGCATAAGGAGGCTCACAATATTGTGAGGTCCTTATGCGCTACAGTAGTACTACACTTATTAACTCATCTCAAGAAAATTAATTGACCACAAAAACATGAATACAGTTGATACTTGTTACAGTTTTATTTGTTTTTTAATTATTCTATTATCATTTTTAGAGTCGCTCAATAATATATTGTCTTATAAGTATATAACTAATTTTTAAACCTACTAATTACATAAATATAGATAACTTTCTTTTTGGGACTTGATTAGAAGCATTGGTTCAGTTCCCCTGGCCTTTCTTGCTTTGGGTCAATTGCTTATGTCTTGGGTATGCTGGAAGCATTTGTAATTTTAGTTTTTGGTCAACGTATATCTTAATTTTTCAAACTATTTTTTTGATCCAATGTTGTTTATCTCTTATCCTTATGAGTTAGGATCCAATCTCAATACAATGTCTCTTTTGATTGGGTTGATAATTTGGAAGACGAGTAGGCCCAAATTTGGTTTCATTAGTTGACCCAAACTCAAAAAAACCAAAAATAATGGGAAAGACTTCACTGAAAATGATTTTGCACATCTCAGTCAAGCCACGTGCAGTAAGGAATTGAATCTAAAGCAAATTTGTAGAAAAACTGAAAAAGTACAAGTCTTTATAAAGATCCAATAATTTGCAGTTTAAGAGGGCATTTTGTGAGGTTAGAAATAATAAAGTAGTAGTAGTTTATGTTACTTTGTAATTGACTAATCAGTGTGTGATCCGCCAGCTGTTATCATATGATAATTCAATCATACAAACATGACTGATGTGTCAAACATGACTAGTTCCCACTCATGAACCAAAAGATTTAATCCTCCCCTGTTATTTATCTCATATGATACTACTCTATCTCTAATAGTGTTTCACATTGAAGTAAGATGGAAGTAGCAGCAGCTCTAACTCCCAATGAAATTGAGCTTGAGCCTCATCATCAAAAGAAGCCATCAAGGAACAAATATTCCTTAGCTTGTGCTATGCTTGCTTCCATGACTTCCATCCTCCTTGGTTATGGTCAGTACTACAACTTATTATATATTATTATTACATTAATTCACGTAATTAAATAATGAGGAACTTAATTACTACAGATATTGGTGTGATGAGTGGAGCAGCTATGTACATAAAGCGAGATTTGAGGATTTCGGATGTGGAAATAGAAATCCTAGCAGGGATAATAAACTTGTACTCTCCGATAGGTTCATACATAGCTGGAAGAACCTCTGATTGGATTGGTCGCCGTTACACAATTATATTGGCTGCTGTGATTTTCTTCGTGGGAGCGATTCTCATGGGATTTTCCCCAAACTATGCATTCCTCATGTTCGGCCGATTTGTGGCCGGAATAGGAATCGGTTTTGCTTTCCTCATTGCACCCGTTTACACCTCAGAAATCTCCCCTACTTCTTCCCGTGGCTTCCTCTCTTCCTTGCCTGAGGTAACTCTCTTTCATTATTTTATTTGTCGTATCTTATTCTCTTATCTTTAATCATTTACTATCAATGTGTGGCTTATATCATGCTTCAACTTTTATTTCCACTCTGTCTTTATTTCATTTTTAGGTTTTTGTTTTCTGAATACAATTTTTTTTTTAAAAATCTAATTATGTATAGTTTGGTCCAAGAGTAAGATGTGATTGTGATGATAATGCATTAGCTAATTAATAAAAATTCAACCAAGTTCTATTTTTCAAGATTTCTAATATTTTATTTTAAAAAAATACAAAATGGACCCTTTGTTGCTTATCATCAATTCTTTCTTAAAACAAGAAACGGCTCATCTCGCCGTGACCTTTTCTTGAATTCTCAAACTAAAGTGATGAGAATCTAACGATTTTAGAATAACAATTTGGTTCCACACTTTATAAATTATTATTGGAATTATATGAAGTAAGTGTGCATGGGAATAATAATGTTACGACGATGCAACGTATTATATTGAAGTTGCTATGTTATGCGATTAATGTTAAAATTTATGCATACCTTGCTTCAGGTGTTTCTGAACGGAGGAATATTGGTTGGATACATATCAAACTATGCATTTTCAAAGCTTCCACTTCGAATCGGTTGGAGGTTGATGCTCGGAGTTGGAGCCATTCCTTCAATGTTCCTAGCCATGGCAGTTTTAGCCATGCCCGAATCACCAAGGTGGCTCGTTTCTCAAGGCCGAATAGGCGAAGCCAGAACTATCCTCAACAAGATCTCCGACTCCAAACAAGAGGCGCACCAAAGACTCGCAGACATAAAACACACAGCAGGAATCCCCCAAGACTGCAACGACGACGTCGTTCCCATCACAAAGAACAAGCAAGGCCAAGGTGTATGGAAGGAGCTTCTCCTTTATCCTACACCCGCGGTGCGCCACATCTTCATCGCTTCCTTAGGGATTCACTTCTTCGCCCAAGCTACGGGCATAGACGCCGTCGTTTTGTACAGCCCTAGAATCTTCGACAACGCTGGGATCAAATCTGACAGTAAAAAGCTTCTCGCAACCGTGGCCGTTGGATTCGTCAAAACGGTTTTCATCTTAGTCGCAACTTTTTTCCTGGATCGCGTTGGAAGACGCAAGTTGCTGTTAAGCAGCGTTAGCGGTTTGATAATCTCGCTTCTCACCCTTGCGGTGAGTCTCACCGTAGTGAATCGTTCGGACACCACGCTGAATTGGGCCGTTGGGCTTAGCATAGCTTCGGTTTTGTGTTATGTGGGCTCGTTCTCGATTGGGTCTGGGCCCATTACGTGGGTTTATAGTTCGGAGATATTTCCGTTGAGGCTGCGCGCTCAAGGTGTGGCTATTGGAGCTGTGGTGAATAGGGTTACAAGTGGAGTGATCTCAATGACGTTTTTGTCCCTGACGAAGGCAATTACCACTGGTGGGGCTTTCTTTCTATTTGCTGGAATTGCAGCTGCTGCGTGGGTATTTCACTATACTTTGCTCCCTGAAACGCGCGGTAAAACTCTTGAAGAAATTGAAGGGTCTTTTGGTAATTTCTGGAGAAAATCTAAGAAAAGTGCCAGTGGGGAGGGACATAAACGTAATAGCAGTGGTAACGGCCAAATCCAATTGGGGACTAAGGGCCAGGACCAGCAGCCTTTGACAAGTGTGGATTAATTTACCTAGGACTTAGGAGTGTGATAAATATTGAAAATTAAAAGCACAAGATGGAGAAATTAAAGTGACTTGTTTTTAACAACACTTTGTGATATATGATTTGTTGTAACATAATAATGAAGTAGGATTGGAGATACAATTATGATGAAAAAATATATATCTTATCTATAATAATGATAAGAATAATAATAGTGTGATGTTGTGATGCTAGAAAAGAGGGTATTATGAAACATCCATTGATCTCAGAGAGCCGCTAGAAAGTTGTGGAGCATGAGCCCAAAGAATAAAGAATATGGCAGATGATATGGTAATATTTGGTTCATGAGAGAATTGATTTAAGGGCATCTTTCACGTAAGAATATTTGAATGGGAAGCCCAATTTCTTAGCCTGATTAGGAAGCACTCTCTGCCCTTCTAATACCTGCAAAGATGCATTTCAGTGAATTCGGGCTAAAACAGATAATATAGAGTGAGCAAAATTTAACCAACTACTTACCACAGAAGCACCTTCTCCAAGGACAGCCTTGAGTGCAAAGTCTGGAACCGGCAGCCACGATGGGCGACCCAATGCATATCCTAGTTGGTCACACAGTTCCACAAATCGGACAGGATTTGGTGCAGTTCCATTGATTACACCTAAATGATATGAATTATTCATTCACTATATTATCAAACGGAAAACTTAACTGTTGATATGATCAAATCATACAAGTAAGATTTGAAATTGCATAGGATTGCGAACCACTAATTAATTTTCCTTTTGGTTTTTCAAAATTTCGATAAAATTTCACTTTGGACATATGGAGTGAAGAGTTCACCTTTATAGGAGGGATTTATCAATGCTTCATATATTAAATTAACAATGTCATCCAAATGAATCCAGGAAAACCTGTAAAAAAATGAAAGAACTTGATTATGAGTTTATGACGCCTTTCTAGAAAGTAAGACACAGCCCGGAACCAATCAATAAGGCGTAAGAGCTAGAAGATGAGTGACATACCATTGTTTTCCAGAGCCTATAGGTCCACCAGCAAACATCTTGAACAGAGGTATCATTTTAGCTGTAGATGGTTAAACACACAAAAAATATAATGAATTTTAGGAACTGCGGATAATATTTGATGTTGAATCATAAATCCAAGCATGCTAGAAGCATGTCATGTTGTTAAGCAGATACTTGTTAGTACCTAGTGCTCCACCATCTTTACCAAGAACAACACCAATGCGAATTAGGGCTACTCTAACATCTCCGTTTACTTTTAAGGCCGTCGATTCCCATTCTCGACAAACCTGAAAACATAAGACTGCATTCGTCAATGCAACATGCACCGCAAGAGATGGTATAACATCTTATTTGCTAATCAGTTAGAATTCAAGTTCAATAGTGTTTCAGGCAAAAATGTAAATGATTGTATATCTTCATGAAACCTGTTGAGTAATACTCTTAAAATGTTCCTTCAGCAATCCAAACTTAAATTTCATATATTCATAGGAGATTCTATAATTTTAATATCTTACATTCTCCACAATAGTAACAAAAAACATCTGTTCTTACCTCGGCCAAGTAATCATTTCCTGATGGACTTTGTTCATCAAACACTTGTGTCTCGCTGGTGCCTGAACATTGAAGAGAAGTGAAAGACATATTTTGTACGCAAATCATGCATACTTCTCTATCAATTCAAGTGATTATAAATCATGTACCAAAAAGTAATTAAATTATGCTAACCAAAGCAGTTAACAAACAAATAAGCAAGAAACAATCAACCAGTAGAGAAGATGCTTTGGCATATGAACATACCGTAATAACCAACAGCTGTTGCACTAATGAAAACTTTAGGCCTAATATCCTCTGGCGCACTGTTTATCAATTCTACAACCTTTGCTATTAAATGGATAGGTCAGAGGAAGAATAAGCAATTGCTTGTAAGTGAAACTTGCTTAAGTTGATGCACATATATTTGTCAAGAAAATATATATATAAGGTTAATTTTCATTTTGTATCATCAGGAATCGTATGCTTACTTTTGATGTTACTCTAATCCTGCTCTGCTTGATTTCTGTCTTTATCTGCAGCATTAAAATGAGTGTTAAGAAGATGTCTATTATCTCTTAAGTCTTAATACCCAAAATTCAAAAATTGTGTGAATCTTCAAGTCAATACAATCCAATAATGGAAGTGATAGTAACAAGGAAGTAACCTCCGAAGACCATCTGGTACTAATGGGCATTCCGGCCAAGTTTACCACCCCTGTTGAGCCCTGAATGCTGTTCTTCCATTCCGGCTCCTCTGAAATCTTAATTCCTGGAAAGTCTTTCACTGGAAAGCAAAGGCAAAGATAATCAATGAATCCAAGTCTGTCACTATTAACTATTAAGTAGAGTTGATGTGTCATTTTGATCAATGTTTGCACTGGTGAATTACCTAATTTCCAGATTGTGAGTATTAATGCAAATTATTACAATGATTTATTACCTTCTTACCCGGAAAAATTGCTTCAGCTTTAGATCGAGAGCGTGTCAAGACATGAACACTATGCTTGTCTGAAAATTGTTTTGATAGCAGAAAGTTAGCTTGATTGAGATATAGGGGAACACTATATAGACTATAGACTTATAGAGAACATGAAGACTGAAGCAACTATTTATCAGCAAAATCACTAGTTAGCATTCAAATTTACGTTTGTTTACATGTGTATGCATTTTTGTCCCTATAATTCATTAAGTGTGACCTCACATTAAGATAAAAATTATTTGCTGTTATCTTTTCCCACAGATAAATTTTCTGGATCCGTTACTGCTAGTAAATATATCAAAAGTGATTGTGAACGGGACAAAGGAAGTTAGAGGTAATGATAACCTTGGTGAAGCCTTTGCACCAACCTTCTACCTATAAAACCTGTTGCTCCAGTTACAGATATGATCATTTGATTCCCCTACAAAAGAAAACCATGTGATAATAATGATCTTTAATTTAAGGAACTTAAACAAGAAAAATTGGAAATAGTAATCTAAAGACTTGAACAGAAGACCTCTTAATTAGAATGTAAATCATTTACCATCTTTACTAACTTCCTTTATAACCCGCATATAATTTATAGAAAAATGGATTATTAATAGTGCTAGTAATAATAATGTAACAAAGTGAGTGTTCAAATAATTGAAATAGTATTGTAAAATGTATGAATTGCTAAACTAGTGTCCAATGTATATAGAATTCCCTATTAACTTAGAGCATACCTTGGAAGTTTGATCAGAGATGCAGGAAATCCTGAACCTCCTAATGTGGGAGGACTGGTAAAAGAATGGAGAAAGCAAGAGTGAGAACAAGAGTGAAATGAATAAAGGTTAGTGGAGTGGAGAGTTACTTACAGAGTGGGGTCGAGGTAGGTGAAGAGAAGAAGAGACATTGTGAGACCAAGTCAGAGTCTCCATTAAGATTTACAAGAGTGTAGTGTTGTGAACTGTGAAGTGTGGAAGAAGAAGATGGTGGAAGTGAAATAGATTGTTTTAGTTTCGTGTTCAATTTGGAGCCACACCAACTTTCTTTTCCATATCCATCACTCCTCCACTCACACCTGCCACTTTGACTAGTATTTCTAATTGGAGGGCACTTTTGGTTTTTCCCTATTTTCATTTTTCAAGAAAAAAACATTAAATTATTAATAAAAAAGTAAATGGACAAAAGTACAAATAAAAATTTCAAAATGACAAAAATAAACCCTAAAAATAATACACATGTGATGTGTATTTTTGTCTATTAAGCTCGCTTTAATTTGTTTTTTTATCTGAATGCAATTAGAACGCAGTTAATCGTACCATACATACCTAAATAATCCATATGAAAAATGATTAAAACCTTAAAATATTCTCTTAATTATTTTTTCATATTTTTTAAAATAAAATAAGTATTTAAATATTTAATTATTTAAGAATTATGTATATATATACACACAAATAAATTATTGATAGTAGATTTCTGTGTGCATGTATTATTGTTGAAAAAAATATATTGAGAGGATATAGAAATCAATGACAGCTCATTAATAAGATGTGAAAGCATGACTGGAATCCATGGTGAGGTTTACAACTTACAAGCACTTTTATGAATATGAATCCTACTAGTCTAGTTTGAAAAAGAAAAAACTGAAACAAAAACTCGTAAGAAAATCAAATGAATATGAACAAGAAAGAATTAAGCAGGAACATCAACTATTCTATGAGGGTGCTATTGTGATGAATGAGAGTTTGCCGATAGTTGAAGAAACAAGTCAATAATTATGAGAATACCCTGAGCTACAAGGTAGAAACATAAAACCATCAAGGAAGCTCCAACCCAAATAAGCCATAATTGCTTTGGTGGTTCAGTTGCCATGCCATATCCGTACTTGAAAGTCAATAACAGCAACGCCAATGCCATGACGCAACTCATTATACGCAATGAGATTGAACACACTCTTGCATTGAAAAACTGCAACATCATCTTGGATTCTCTATGAGAAATCGCAACTAATTAAGGCGATGCTGATACAAAAGAGTTTGGCTTCATGAATAATCATCAACTTATGTGAACAGAGTGCTATTCGAAAAATATATCAGACTTCCTCCGTAACAGAAAATTACTAGGGTGTATTTGATTTTCAAAAATGAAATCATATTCCCGGACATGAAAAACTGATCTGTCTCCCAAAGTCACCTTAAAGCATTTATCTAACGAACAATGAAAGCAGTTGCTACAAATCTTAGATGCTAAAATAGGAGGAGAAAAATGGAATCGCATTTAGGGTCAAAAGTTAACGTTGCAAGAGTGATACCAAATGCAAAAGAAAATTGTATGCTTTGAATTTGCAGTTGATATACGCATTCATACAAATCCAGCAGTAGAAAAAAATGCTACTTTAGTTTTATGACCATAAAGAGACTCCTTCACACAAGGAAGAAATAAAACAGAATCTCAATACATCCAGTGTTCTAACAACAGTGAGTGGCACTGGAGACGCACTACAACAGCAGCCGATCATTTTCTTCAATATCAGAAGCATGGTTTGACCAATCTACATCAAAATTGAAAACAGTAAAAAATTAAAAGCCATAGAAGAAGTTCCCTAGCAAGACTTATGCAAATTAGTAATGGGAGAAAGAAAGTGCACACTGCAACAATCCCATGATTAATCTAATCATAACATAAATAAAAGGACAAGGTAATTGGTGATGTGGTACAGGAATTTTTTATTTATATTTTAATTTCAAGCCTGTTTTATTTGTAATGTAACAAACTCACAACATAATCCACAATCTAGTAAAGTATAGAATAAGTAAATTGATTACCTTTATTCATTACAAGAAAAAAGTTGATGATTTCAGTCATTATCTTCACGACCAAAGTTATAAACTATCTCAATCTGCAGGAAGAACATAACATCAGATTAGGTAAAAAAAAAAAAAAAAAAAAGAGCATATTCCAAGACCTAAAACATCAAACAATAACCATCCTAGTCTAGCGCCAACCTATAACTGGTAACTTGAGGATCTCACAGGAAACAGAGGAAAATGACTGAGAATCAGAGAAAGCCAACAATCATGGATAACTTAACTCTAAAATAAAAAAGAGGGTTTACTCTCTCCTATGCTTTTACATTTACTATGACAATTAGGACAACAAAGTCTATTCCTATTATGTGGAATTGGCTACATATTAGGTCAAACAAAACCAGTCAAGAAACCATTTAAAGCAAAATCTTTCATACCGATTTCATAATAAAAAATTTACCCAAATATCGGCTCACCCTTTATCTAATCTAACTCTCTAATTCTAACAATTTTTTCACAATACCATCCCTCACAACATAATATGTATAGTTATAACTATTGAGTAACTGAAAAGTGCAAAACAAGTCACTAATTCATCGAAGAATAAGATATTATGTAACAATCCAACAATAGGCAAACAATTTGGTGGTGTTTAATGTACAAAAGACAAAGCATTCAGCCCACCAAGATTGAGCGTATCGACTGAGAGGATGGGAAAATACAATATGATAAACTTGGTGCATATCCATAGTGACTTACCCCCTCAGGTGGAGTTGGGTTGCGAGTGAACTTGGAACCACCGGGAGCCCAAGGAACTATTACACATCAGCAAACATGGGTAAATAAACAGGGTTCACATCAAAATTGAACAGAATAACAGAGCAGGAAAAAGAAAAGGACCAACGCATAGGATTTTCAAACTCCGGAGACAAGCTAAAACAATAAAAAGTTAATCATAACTGAATAGCAGTTCATTGCCTTAGCACACCCTAAAATAACTCGGCACCTCAAATTGCATATTTCAAAGGCTTGATAATTGAATTACATAAAAATGTATACAGTAATGAACTTTAAACCGAAGCTTAAATTAAAGATATTAGCATAATGTGCTACAATTTGTTCAAGAAGGCAGTGTAAGTAGCAGTATTTGAGTGAGATAATGTCGTTACCAATATAAGGATCAGGGTGGCGCCACTTATTGTAGGTAGCTTCACCATCTTCTATCATACGATCAATGGTATCAAGGTCTTCCTGTTAGTCACACTGATCACATCAAGTTCATAGTTCTAATACATCCAAATCTAGAATATTCACTCTAACAAAGGATAAGTATTGTGGCAAAAATGAATCAAATGCAGCAAATTTCTATAGTTATTTAAGCATTAATTGAAAGGAATAGAATGTTGGATGAGAAATAGGGGATAAATTGGGAAGGGAGATGAGAAACGAACCACGTGTCTGTGTTGCTCGAACCTTTCGCGGAGGTTAGCTGCCTGAAAAAGACGAACAAGAACAAGAAAAAACGGTTATGCATAAAGAAAGAGAGAGTTTGGGGAATGGAATGGAAAAAAGGAAGAATGATACATCGCCGTAGAAGAGGTGGCGATGGACGGCCCAATTGAGGGTGTCTTTGAGGGCACGCCTGTACAGGATCCGGACCCTCTCTCTTTGCGCCGCCCTCCGAGCAAGGTGCGCCGCCGACGATGTCAGACTCATTCTTCTTCTTCTCTTTCGATTCTCTCTCTCTCTCTCTCTCTCTCGCTTCTCTTCGGCACAATTTCACAGCTCACACCTGAAAGTTGAAGCTAGATCAAACCAGGCACTGCCTACTACAAACGACGCCGTGTCACCCAAAACGACGCCGTATTGTAATTCATTGTGGGCCATGGTTCTAGGCCTCTATCAAGTCTTGGCTTCATCAGCTTGTGTTCCAGGGTGTGATTGTGTGAATAATAAAGCCCTGTTATATGTCCAAAAAGCCTAAAGCCCTAAATTGACAAAAAAAGTGTCAACGTCAAGAAAATGTTTACAAAAATATTAGCCTTTAATTATGATGCACATGTTAACCAAAAAAAAAGTATGATGCACATCATGTAAAAAAAAAAAAAAAAAAACACATACATCAAATAATTAAGGATAAAAAATAGACGTAATTAAATAATTGTGTAAAGTATACCGTGAATATAAATTAAACTCAAAATGTTATGAATAATCTTGCTAAATTTTTTTACCATATTAAGAATTTAATATAGAGATAAACCAAAAACATTTCATTTTATTTAATGACTATGAATCTACGGTGATTCTTATCAAAAGTTTCGTCAGCATTTTTCTAAGGAAATGCCGTATGTATAACTCTAAGAAATAAATTTTCTTTTCTTTTTTTAGTATTGCTCTAAGAAACAAATTTAACTGTTAGTTAACAAGCCTTTCTCTTTCGGTCGAAATCTTGTAAGAAATTTAAAGTAAGAAAATAAAATTTTAAATAACATTGATTTTGTAACTTCTGAAATCTTGTGTGAACCTTAACTTATGAATAATTAGACCTTTACTCTTCTAATTTTATCAACATCATTCTAGAAGAATTTGATCCTTTCTTTTTTCTCTTGGAATCACTTTTGTTCTGTCTTAAGACTTAGACATGTAACATCATTACTCATTAGCAGTTAAAAGAGGTTCGTCGTGCTTCAACTTAAAGCCTACCAAAGTAGTTGAGCTAATCAGCATAACAAACCTAACTGATACATAAAAGAGAAATTCGTTTAAAACATAAAATCATTAATACACTAATCTACTATGCCTCTACAATAGTATCCAAAACATCTTTACAAGGAAGCAAGCAACTCAACAAACAATTATGCCCCACAAAAATATAAAATGAAACCAATCCATTAAATGGTAAACCAATATCATAACCACAACCACCCACAAAAAGCCAAACCTCAGTAACTCATACATTTCAATCTCCATGGAAGAAAGAATGGTGAGCATGTCAAGTGTGAACAATGATCAGAAGCTATTAGATATAATGTCTACAATGCTGTACACAGTGGCACGTGTGCGTTATGTTATCCACAACCAAAGGCCTTAAAGAGATGCTCTGCTGTTTCTCCATGAAGATCTTCGCACCGGGTGTTGGGGTGTGAAGCTTAGACCAAACATCTCCTTCAGGGCCATACCCTGCTCTGAGAACCTCACCAACTTTGCAACTACTGTGGCACTCTCCATTACATGCTTCATATCATTAGTGTTGCTCCATAAACGACTTGCTAGCTGCATCCTCCTGCGCTTCGAATCCAACGCAATGTCCCATTCCTTAAACAGCTTTGTTCTCTCGTCTGCAGAAAGTCTTCTCTGCATAAGCTTGACCAGCATTTCTCTCTCCCGCCGAAGAGCCTTCACACTGTGTCCACAGGAAAAATAAACAGAGTACATACCACTTAGTGCAAGTAGCAGCAAAATTCTATGTTTGAATAACCTAATGATATATTTATTGACATAGTTTTTTGAATTTAGCAGCACAACGTACAACGTTTCTTGATACCAAAAAAAAATGTTGGCTATATTGATAAATGAACATTTGGGTTCGCGCTGCAAAATATATCTGATAATGAGATAAAAAGCATAAGTGACAGAAGCAGATAGAACCTTGCAGCCAGCGTGATTGTCGGAGCATCCTTCGGAGACCCGTTTGCGCTGGAAAATGTTTCTCTGAGGAAAGTTAGTCTTCTCAGTTCTACCTCCATGTAAATGGAGTCGTTTGGATCACCCCTGAACAAAAGAAAGAAGTAGGTCCTGTGCGTTAATGGGACGCAGCAAGATTTCCACAGTTCAATTATCTCTTTTTGTTGCTTTGTGAACTGCAGAGACCAATTTAGAGGAGTTCCAGGTATCTCTAACATTGGATCAACCCCCACATCTTTCACATTCTTCTCAGATGATTTTCCGTGCATCTCTTCATCCTAAAAGTCAGAAATGTAGAAATCAGTCAAGCATGAAACTTACAAGAACTAAGAAGGCAACTGAAATTATTTATTCTTACCTGACCATCAACAAGCTGCTTCTGATACTCAAGTTTGACCATTTCCTTCATACCAGCAACAAAAGTTTGAACGCTGGTAATTTCTTCTCCAAACTCATTT
>JASCZI010030754.1:15387-33791 GCA_036250425.1 Stylosanthes scabra
CAGCTACTAGTTTTGGTCATTCACATAGGTATTGCATTTATATTCGGATAATGTGTAACGAACGCTATGTGGTCCACCAAATTTAATTTATTATTTATCCTACCTTCTTAATTATTACAATTTTCATTTTAGGGAAAGATAAATTAGTCCACACAATTTGATCAATTAAAATGAAAGATGTAAATTAATTCAATATCCATTAAATATTATATTAGTTCGATCGGTAAAAATATTTAAAATAGGTAGTTCGTAAGATAATTTTATTAAATTAGTCTAATAATATTTGATGGTATTGAATTAATTTACATATTTTATAATTATATTTATTTATACGTGCTTAAATATGTAAATATAAGCAAATAAAAAGGTGAAGATAAAATTATTACACTTAATTAGAAGGATCCTTTCCCCACTTCTTAATTAGTTGTTCTTGTTCATATACACATTGGTGATTAAGAAATTAAAATGGAAATCATGCTTATAATTATCACTTGTGGACAAAATTAATGAATAAGCAAAGCATTACTACATCTCATTTAGGCTGCCTAATAAGCTTGTTTATTTATTTCTTGAATAATAATCTCTTAAAGAAAATTAAATAAAGTAAAAACAAAATAAAGTACTCAAAGTTACACTTAAAATTACACTATTGTTTGTTTTTCTTGATGGAAATCTTGCTGGCATTCAAAACCAAATATAGTAGATTCTCTATAGACATTTTTGATCTGTTGAAGATATATAGCTATAGCACTTTATTAATGGCTGGGAAAAAGGAAAAGATTTATTGGACATTTTGGATTTTTATTTTTTATATAAAATAAATTAAAACAAAGATAAGTATTAAAGCAGTATCTCGCTTAAGCATCTAAATAATGTTGTCAAGAGCCAAACAAAGAAAAAGCTCAACATTACATGCACAATTTAGAATATGACCAGAAAAGTGGCAGATCCTTATCTAATATATAAAATCTCATTAATAATTTGTTTAATTACAATATACACAAGGTATTGAGAGTTTTAAATATTTACAAAGGTATTGATTACATTCTTTTCCTTTAATTGGGATATAATATAATAATAAATAATTGACATATGTGCTTGACTCCGAATTTATGAATTAGCTAGCACTCCAATGCAGAGAAGCCTGATTTTTATTTATTTATTTATTTATTTGGTATTGGCGAAGCCATGAATTTATTTATTTATTTATTTTTGGTACAAGGCATGATTTTAAAATAAAAATAAGAAGTTTTTTTAAGGTTTTTGTTGTGAACTGGTTCTTTTCGATTTTAGGTCGTTAGTCAGGCCCATAAAAACCCACCCCCAGCAACCCATACCAACCCACCCCCAATTGGGCTTTACATTTTTGTTGGGCTAACTTATTATTGTTCAAGACCAACTCAAGGGAGTTAGCCCCATTTTCTTACATTGATCCCCTAAAAAGGCCAGATTCTTTTCTTTAAGACAAAAAAAAAATGCATTTTCCTTTTTAAGACTTTTAATCGTTTATATTAATATCTATAAAATTTAATTGTTGATAATTCCAACAACAACAAAAATCAGTTTTCAATATGGATATCTATTTACTCTTGACACCACATCTTCTTTGGAAAAAGAGGGTGTGGATAATTCCGTTGGCTGATTTTTTTTTCTTTTTAGTAGAATTTTCAAATTGAAATTGAATATAGATTTTGTTAAGATCGGATCCTTAATGATTATCCAAAGAATTTCGAATGAGGAGCCAAGATATGAGATTTGAGACAAGAAAATGTGTCTTCGGTGATAAACTCTATAGCGTGACAGAGAGTTATGACCGAAAAGGGATTGATGTAGAGGTGAATAGCCCTAGAACCCCAGAAATAGGATTATGAAATCCTAGGTCAAATAGAATGGGTTAGGTTAAGAGAATGCGTACCTTCCCCTGCTTATATAGTTGTGGGTAGTTGAGATCTTTTTGAGATCTATTAAGATTGTATCATATCTTTCCTATTTTAGGTGATTCTTTTTTGTTTGTGGACCACTTATTTATGACCTTATTCCTTGATAATTTGGGCCTTGGAAACTGGCCCATAACAGATTTAGATTTTAATTTGAACGGTGACTTATCGCGTTATTATCATCATGTACCACTAGTATAATATATTAATATTTGCTGTTATATGAATAATCTTTTGCGGATTTGAGCTTCATTTAAAGATTTATTATGGATTAATGGATTATTATAGGTATAAGACAAAATTCGAACTCTTAATACTTAAATAGATTAGTGAACTAATACTAGAGAAACCAAAGTTGGTTCCTAGTTTTAAATCTTCTGATTTGATAAGATAAATATGAGAAACTAAGATAATTTGAAATCTTAAAATAAAGATAAGATTTGGGATGGCAAAAAGGTAATTTAGTTGGAAAAGAGGGAGATTTAAGGTGAGGGAGATAGAGGCGGAGAAGAGAGATCAAAGTGTGAAGACGCATTCCAAATCCAAAATCGCAACACCTCAAAATAAGGTACCGAGGTTTTCGTCGCCTCAAAATTCCCGTGTGCTTTTTCCCCTAATCTCTTTTTTCTTTTTCTTTTTTTTAATCGTATATGCTGTTATTACTACTTTTTCTATCTATCAATCAATCAGAACTCGATATTTTTTTTTTTTGGTTCTTTTTAACATTTCTTCTTCGTTTTCTCCTCTTTCTACTTCGTCTTCTCCAAGATCTTCTCGCTATTACCTTTTCCCTTTTATTTTTCTTGTTAATTAGGAATTTAATAGTATTAGGGTTCATGAATTCAATTTCATGCTGCTGCTGATTTTTGCTGTTTATCGGTATTATTGGATGGAATAAAACCAGTTTATTTAGGTTTGGATATCAACAAACCAGCCCTGATCAAATTAGCTGAATTACATGTAATTTAAGCACTAATAAATAACATAATTAGCTGTTGGGATTGAATGAACTTTGGATTTCCCTTTAATTGATGAATGTAGTTTTATTTGTTGACCAGTCAATAGTCAAATATGATTGCTTGTTGCAAGTTGCAAGTTGCAACCTTTAAAAAGAAAAGTTATATACACTAGCTATGGAGGTTAACATGTATTTTTAAGCATAGAATGCAACTTACATATTGATCTTGTTCAATTAAATAATTGGATTATTCTACGTTGAAATACAAAATATTTATTTTAATATTTATTTTATATTTTAATATGTATTATATATTGGTGGCTGATTAAGTATGTAAATCAAATTATTATTATTTTAATGCAGTTGGTTTGATCATGCTAGTGTGAAATCCACATTCCCCCACTTAATGTTTCATTATCCTTATCATGCTTAATGTATTGTTTTTGCTAATTTAATGATAAATCTTCTTTGTTTTAATGGACTTTAATTAGCCTACTGAATTACATGGTTGAAGCTACACATGCTGTTATTATGTATGACTATGATCCTTTGTATGATATCTGAAAATGTATTTTGGGTTTGAATTGTAGGGAAAAGTAGAAAATTATATGGATAGCAAATCACCGAGCAACAAGGCATCTAAGGAGGTGGCACGCGAGTCGCTTATCGCTATCTCTAACGCATTACCAGATAAGATCAAGGACTTGAACTTTGTGGTTGAAGACAAGAAAGCAGATGGGTTTGCAATGTCAAACGGTGACTTGGGTGACAAGTTTAGGTCTGAGCTGATTTCAATTTCTTATGCTGAATCTCCTGATGTCAAAATCTGATAAGTTGCAGCACCAGATGAGAGTCTAGACTTCGTGTTTTGTCATAATATATGTTACTATTTTCTTGTCATTGTGGTGTATTGGCATTCCCTGAAATTAAACCTCTTTGTACTAGCTGCTTTCATCATATGTCACATGTTTGCTTTGTGTGTGTTAAAATTTACTGATATAAGTTTTGTTAAAGTTCAAACTAGTGCATCAATTAATGATAGATATTTTAAACTTTCTAGCTGTTCCAATGAGACATGAGTATTGTGTTGCTATCCTTCTTCACCAATAGATGATATGTTAGGTGAATAACATCGAAGGAGATCTTGAAAATGATGTGACACCTGATATATTGTGAACCTGCATTCCTAAAATAGCAACCTTTAATTGATTAAGGAAAGAAGACAGTGTCAAGGACTCAAGGTGTTATGTTCTCTCTTTTCTGGTCACAATTCCATTGCCTATGTATGTGTGGCTAGGCAAAATAATTTGGTGATGAATTAAGGCTGTGCTGGTCCAAATAAATGGGCTATACGGCCTCATTGAAGTTAGTGCAAATAGGAAATTATTGGAGATAAGTGTGCATATCCAATAAAATACTATCTTGAATTATGGTGGGTATTGTCCTCGTTTGTCCAACACCTGCAATCAAGGTATTCATAAGGATAATTATGTTGACTCAATAGTGAAATTCACATGAAAAAATAATAATAATAATAATAATAATAATAATAATAAGAATAATAATAATAATAATAATAATAATAAGAACAATTACATTAAGTCATAGTGAAGTGAAATTCGGATTAATTGCAAGAACTAAACTAAAATTAAACAACCTACTTTTTTTTCAATAAAACCCTCGGAAGAGCTTATAGAATAGACCGGTAGCTTTTTTTTTTATTCGTATTTATTAATCACTGTTAAAATAAATGTGTTAAAATAAATTATAATATTAAATGTAATAAAAATATAATTATAAATATTAGACTAATATATAATATTATACACGTTTATACATCTCATTTATAATATGAAAAATATAATCATCAGAAAAAAAAAAAATAAGAGACGTAAAGAGGAAAATAATGATATAATTCTAAATATTATATACATAAATCATAAATGTTTATAAATGTCATCTCCCTAGCATTTACTCATAGGCGAATAAAGACCGAATTATTCACTTAGCACCTTTATCTCTTCCTTTATTTAAAAAATAAAAATAAAAAGGAAAAAACTATTTGAATTGGTTTCTACTTTCTAACTCTTTGGCCCATGTCTCTCTCCTCAACCTTTTTAGAGAAGTATCTGCTAAAACCCATCTAGATAGAGTTGATACATTATGTTGTAAAATACATCCATTTGGGAACTAATTAAAAGTACACGTCGAGTCAATTCATGAATCTAGAACAAACAAAGAAATCGGACATGAACAACAACGTTGACGTGAAAAAGAAGATATAACTATACACATATATGCTTCCATTTAGGGTATAAAGGTTTTAATTTCTTACGTAGATGACCGCTTGGGGAAGGAGGAGCACGTACATACACTCAAATACCAAACGACAATAAAACTTACGTGCAAACGTAATTAGTTGACAAATTCTTCACATACATACAAATTTCTCAATGTCAATATATCATTAATATAAACCAACTCCAAATTAAATTCCTACTTATGAATTTCTATACGGCACTTCAATTCCATGTTACCATCATTCCTATCCAACAACCTTGTTTCTACTTCTACAATAATCACATTATACATCTCTTATCAAAATATGTCTCACAAACATGCACCAACTTATTGGGAATTAAAATAAATATTCATCTCTTATTACTTAAATATGAGTGTTATTTTAATAATATATGTTTTTATTAAAAGGGCTATTATTGGAGTAATATACATATCTCTTAATCTTGTGATAATCTTAGTAAAATTATGCTCTTTCAATGCCTACACCAGTCTCTTATATTAAGTGATGACTATTAAATTACTTATTAAAAACTTTATAACAAGTTAGAAGATTGATCATCAAACTAGACAAGTTATAAAATGAAGTCTACTTTAGTCTTAACTTATTATGATACGTACTACTTGGTTATCGATGAATTAAACTAGCCACGTAATCGATTCACCAAGAAAAAAACAAAAAAACAAAATATTATTTGCTGGAATAATTAGATAACTTGTACTGATGAATTCTCTTAATTTCTGCTCATATTTTTTTCGCAATAACAAAGTTAAAAACTTAATATACATTATTTCTCTTAACCCAGTCTTACCGTACTTTTTATAGTCTTGCATTAGCTATAGTTTAACTTGGTTTCTTGCTTGAATTAATCAACCAATTAGGGTGAAAAATAGAAAGTTAAAGAGAGGTCACATCACCAATCTTCTTGGGAGAGTTAGACAAGTTATACATTTGATAAAACACATATTTAAATACATGATTTAATTTTATTTTCAAACAATTATTAGTCAGATCTGTAATATGCAGAATTATGCATATTATTTGTTTACTTATTAAGAAAATAATAAAGAGATTTTATACATACATTTAATTAGATAGTGCCATATCAATAAAAAAATATTTTTTCATTCATCTCGTAATTAGTTATTCAAATTAATAAATGTGATTGCTCGATTATATAAAACGTTTTACACCGTTGCATTAAAATTAAACTCATTCAATCAATATTACAAAATAATTATGAGAGCATCTTCAATAATGCATGATCTTAGATCAATTTCATTTTAGGTCCCACATGACGACACATCAATATTTATAGGTCCATATATCATAAATGGTAATTTCATACTAGTTTTGAGATTTTTTATTTCAATGTTTAGTTTCAATTCATTAAATTTATATTTTATTTAATTCTTACTTATTTTAAACAATTACAATCAAATAGTAAAAATTAACAAAAATTAAAATTCTGAAAATGAGAAGATTGAGAATTTTGTGCATTTGAATTTATAGAAGAATTAGAATTTGATAAATAATTGAGAAAAGAATCGAATTGATTTGGATTATTTTTTCTAATCAACAAAAAGACAACACAAAAAAATTGATATACGAAAATAAATAGAATTATGCAAGATAGAATTGAGTATATGTTGGAGTATATGTTCAGTATTTTTTTAAGTTAAAAATTTTAATGTTAAGAAAATAACGTTTAAAAATTTATTAAATTCTTCTTTAGCTCTGTATTAAATAGTCTAACAGATAACATAATTTAACTTACATTTTACTGAATTGATACCATTTCGACGTACCGATATAATATCATGTTAATTTTACAAAGTTTCATATCAACTTAATTCAATTATTTTGAAATTCTAAATTGACATTCAAAAAACTTTTCTTTAAAGTTGCTCCGAGTAAAAGTGTGAAACCATTAACAAATAATATATAATATTAAAAATTAATGGCGAAAAGGTATTTTTATATAGAGAATATGATCATTTAAATGTTCAAAATCACTTTTCTGTCTTCTATGTGCAATATATTATTTCTTCTTGGAAAATTCTTATTCATGCGCGTGTGGTTCGTTGAAGATATATAGAAGAGGCAGGTAAATTAAAATTAAAATACTTGTCACGAAATGTGATGATACTTTCTTTGGATTATATATTTTTAAACAATAATTTTAGGTGTACATCTATTTTATCAACTAAATTCAATTAAAATTATTTATTATATACTAAATATAAAATCATTTCTATATCTAATAGAAATTTATTTCAATACTAATTTATTAATATTATTTGATATTAAAATAATAATCTATTTAATATAACAATGACTTAATTAATTTAATTGAATAAAATAAGTACACACTTAAGCGCTATCCATTTTTAAATATGAAAGGACTTTCAAGTTTCAATATGCAGCGAAAAGCACGTTAGAAAATAGTAATTTATGGGTAGGGGAAAAGTCTGAAAGTATGATAATCAAGGGAGTTAATCATATTTAATCTTTGTAAGTAAAGAAAACTTGGTATGCACTTCGAATCGGTTACCATGTAAAGATCAATAAATATATATTCGACGAGTTTATGTTAGTTTTACAACGTCATATCAAACAACCTGTTGCCACCTTGCAGACACAATTTCACAATACGCTACTCAATCGGAAAATCAAATTCATAGATTTTAAATATAAATGTATGTACCATCAAATTAAGCCATGAATTCAATAAGAATTCGTCAAAAAAATTAACCATCACTATGTATAACCTATGATTCCATGTGCATTTACTATTGAAGTCAAAGCTTCATTTAACTCCTAGCTTAAGTGATGATTCCATTTTTGTATATATAATACAGTTAATCATCACTTAATTTAAGCAAGGAAATAATAACCGATGTCCCATAATTTAAAAAAGTTTCGTGGACAAGTGTTCTTATTAAGGCCTTTTTTAAATAATAATAAAAATAAAAACTTAAAAAAATCTTAATAAATGAGAAAGTAGCTCGGAAGGAAGCAAAACATTTATTTAGCAAACAAGGAATCCGTACCAAGATGGTGTTAATTAAATTTAACGGTGACCACTTCAAAGTTGAAACTATAAATACATACCCTTTGAGAATCAACAAGAAAAGGTAGCAAGAGTCACATAATATATAAGAGCACCCAACAAATTAGAAGGGTTTATGAAACAGGAAGATTGTATCTATCTGAATATAAGAATGGTGCTGCTAACAGTGGTAGCAGCTTTATTGGGTGGATATGCATTTGTATTTGGGTTTCTGAGGAAGATAAATAATTGGTACTATGTTTGGAGTGTGGCAAAAACCAAATACCCTCTTCCACCTGGTGATATGGGTTGGCCTTTCCTCGGTAACATGCCATCCTTCCTCACAGCTTTCAAGTCATCCGACCCTGATTCCTTCATCCATAACCTTATTTCCAGGTATCTCTATTCATACTCACAAACTCACTTACCTTCCACACACACATTACACCACTGTTCTATTGTTATAGTCAAACACTTATTCCAAATATTTAATTATACACTTTTTTTTTTTCATATAAATCTATTTTAAACCTACGCGGAAATTCTTTAAAACCTATTTAATCAAACATACATTAAGAAAACTTAATGATGAACAATTTTAATTTTAATTAACAGTCCAATATCTTTTAGATAGTGGTCTAGTATTATAGTTTTAGCAATATTTTTCAACATTATTGACTAACAATCGAATAAAAATAATAAAAAAAAGTTACAGGGACGACGATTTTGATTTATTTTGATAAGCATTTCTAACCAACACCTAATTTATTTAATTAAAAAACCCAATATAATATTTTTAAGCAAAAACAATAAAATGCATTGGCCATTTAGCATCTTTCAGTAAGAAACTATGATAATTTTGTAATATTACGATCAATTTAGACTTATTCTGTATCTTAAATTAGGAATGAAAATGAAAGTATGTTATGTATACGTATAGATATGGGAGGACAGGGATGTATAGGACTCATCTGTTTGGATGTCCAAGCATAATAGTGTGCAGCCCAGAGACATGCAGAAAGGTTCTAACAGATGATGATAAACTCAAGCTTGGTTACCCGGCTTCTACCATGGCTCTTGTAGGCAAAAGATCATTCCATGGCATATCAAACGCAGAGCACAAGCGCCTTCGTCGCCTTACCACTGCTCCAATAACTGGCCACGAGGCCTTGTCCATGTATGTTTCTCTCATCGAGGACATTTCCGTCAAAACACTCCATGATTTGAGTAACATGGACTCACCCTTTGAGTTCCTCGTGGAGATGAGGAAGTTTGCATTCCAGGTATTCACCACCATCTTTTTGGGCTTTGATGATGATGCCGATGATCACGTTGACCTTGGCATGGTGGAGAACTTGTACACTCTCTTGAATCTTGGAATGAAGTCCATGGCCATCAATCTTCCTGGCTTTGCTTTCCATAGGGCCCTCAAGGTTTCTTTCTAAATCTATATCTCTTCAACTAATCTAGTGCTCCTTGTTAATTAACAAATTAAGAATAGAAAAATGAATATATAGTTCTTAGAGTGAATTAAATTGATATAAAATAATTTTATTAGTCATGCGGCAAAATCAGCTATCAGTATATAATATATATTAAAATATAAAATATACATTAAAATTGAATTAATATATATATATATTTCATATTTTAATGTATATTATTATTGGTGATTAATTTTGATGGCTAATTTTTACGTGGAAATAAAATTGTCTTAATTTTATATTGTTTTATATGCATGAATTGTTGTTGGTTGATGATGAGGGGTGGTGGTGGTGTAAGAAGTAACAGCGGCGGCCGGGGTGGGTGGAGACAGGTAGTTGTCAATGTCAAAGCATGCCACCTGTCATGATATGGCGAAAAGCTTAAAAAGATTATAATTCTATGATGATGATGATGATGATATTGAAATTGATGAAATATTATTATATATGTATGATTTATGATTATTGTTATTGATGTATATACGGCAGCACACTAAGAGTAGCTAGTCCTTGGGTTAAGCTAAGACTTTAGCGGTGATGTCATTGAATCAGGCACGAAAGAAGCTCAAGAGGCTGCTTGAAGGGGTTTTGGAGAGAAAGAGGAATAATGAGACAAATAAGATGATGATGATGAGGAGAGATTTGATGAAAGTATTGATGGAAGTGAAAGATGAAGAGGGTAGGCAGCTGGAAGATGAAGATATCATAGACTTACTTCTCATATTCTTGTTGGCCGGTCACGAAAGCTCTGCTCATGGCATCTTGTGGACCATCATCTACCTCACCCAACACCCTCTTCTCTTCCTAACGGCTAAGGTATAATATTTCTATTTTTCACTTAGGGTAAGCCCACATATGTATATATAATTTGTGATGTGAATCTTCAGAGAGAACAACAAGATATCATTAACACAAGGCCTTCCACCCAGACAGGATTGGACATCAAGGAAATTAAGCGCATGACTTATTTATCAAAGGTATTTTTTTATTTATTTCTTTATTTTACATCCATGACCATGTCAGAGTAGTGAATAATGGTTTGAATTGTTAGGTTATTGATGAGATGCTGCGCAGGACAACTATCTCCTTTGCAAATTTTAGACAGGCAAAAGTGGATGTTAACATCAATGGTTAGTTAAAGCCTTAATTATTAATACATATTTATTTATGTTCATTGTTACTACAGAACCCTTATTAGCAGTTTAAAAATTTTGCAGGTTACACAATACCAAAAGAATGGAAAATCCTGGTTTGGAACAGAGGAGTTCACATGGATCCTGAAACTTATCTCAACCCAAACGAATTTGATCCTTCCAGATGGGATGTATGTATATGATGACATCACAATCATTAATTAGTTACTTGTTTTAATGAAAAATAAGAGATAATTCTCAATTGGGTCCTTGAAGTTTTATCATTTTACTAAAATAGTCTCTAAAATTTATTTTATCTTAGTTTAGTCTTCGAAATTTAGAAATGTACCTCACCTTTAATGTATGAGTGATAAAAATTGTTTCAAAGACTAAATAGGTAAAACAAACTTCATGAATCTGTTTAGTAAAAGAGTAAATTTCAAGGACAAAATTGAGAATTAACTCAGAACAATAAAGTGCACTAACATATAAAATGTGGTGCAGAATTACACACCAAGAGCAGGGTCTTTCCTTCCCTTCGGATTAGGAAGTCGGTTATGCCCTGGAGGCGACCTAGCCAAGCTTGAGATCACCATTTTCCTCCATCATTTTCTTCTAAATTACAAGTAAGTAAACCTCTTATTGCTACTTGCAACAACTTTACATTATATTAATCATTATGAATTTTTTCTATAAAAATTATTTTGATTATGCAGAATGGAGAGGGTTAATCCTGATTGTCCGGTGATTTACTTACCTGTGCCAAGGCCAAGTGATAACTGCCTTGCAAGAATTGTGAAAGCCACATAAATCGCCATCCATCGCCATACATAGCTTATATATAGCTAGGATTACTATTATTTTTCATTGTTACTCGTAAATAATATATTTGAATAATTGAGCCATTATGGGGCCAAGGAATTTTAGCAAAGATAAACATTTTCATTACATTATATCACCTTCATTCTCAAACATTGAAGTTTGAAGTAGAAGAAAGGGGGAAAAAAAATAAAGAAGGTGTTCATTAAGATAACAAGATGATGATGATAAGATAATAACATACTGAAAAAACAGTTAGTCCCATATAATGATGAAGAAACTTTAAATTTTCATCAGTGTGAAGCATCTTCTTCCTCGCAGAACTTGGTGTACTCCTTTGGTCCCAGCAAGGAATCCAATTCAGCTGGACTACTAGGCTTTACTTTTATCATCCATCCACCTTCGTAGGGGCTCGTGTTTATCTTAATTAATCAATGTCAAACACACACATTAACCATCATTATTAGTCTGCTAATTAAGAAACTGTACTAGTAGAAGTGTTTAATTTGCATATATATACATACCAGACCAGGGGTTTCCTTGAGAGAAGCATTAACCTCAATGATTTCACCCGAGATTGGAGAGTTAACATCACTCGTTGCTTTCACGCTCTCAACTGCTCCAAAGCTACCTCCTTGTTTAACTGAACCACCTGGTTCAGGCAGATCCACAAACACAACCTCTCCAAGATGGTCCTGATGCAAATTCATTATTGCTTCAATCATTTTTCACTAACTATATGTATATGTTACATGTATGTATGTATATATATAGTAGTAACCTGAGCATGGTCAGTGATTCCAATGGTGGCCACTGAGCCTTCATGCTTCACCCATTCATGTGAATTGGCGTACTTGAGTCCATCCAGCACTGCAATATAATAATTAATTAAGAGCAATGCTACATGACCACCGGCATATTTTAGCTAGCAGAATCAACCAGTATTTTTTAATTAATTGAAATAAAAAAGCTTAAATGCAATAAAAAAAGACAATGATAGCTAGATTTGGTGGCTAAGTTAAATAAAATCTGCTGGTCATCTTAATTTTTTCATTAATTAAGCAAATAAAACATGAATGGAATGTATGCGTAGAAATGTTGTACCGGAAGAGAAGCATCTGGAGAGAGAGAAAGGAGAAGGGAGAGGATGAGTTCTAGAGGCTGATGCTGAGGATAGTTTGAGTGCATTGGCAGTTGAAGAAGCCCACAGCCTGAGTGCCATGGTAATGTTGGAAGAAGAATATGAATGATATGATAGAGAGATGGTGTGGGTGTGTTATCTATTATGTGGAGGAATTGGAAATAATAGGGAGTGAGGAAGTAGTTTTTTTTCTTCTCTTTATCTTGGATGAATGGTGGATAGCGAATGCCTCATCCTAATACTTTTGTGTTTGCACCGTCTCCTCTTCTTTTTTCATTAACACTCCTATCTTATGTTTTCTTTCTTTAATGTTATCCATAAACTTCATTACATTCAATAAAATCTACAACTCTCTTTAAAGCTTAAATACACCTTTTTTTTTTGGACTTGTTTTTTGTTACATTTTAACAGCGATGAAATCAATTGTTTTACATTTTTTGGTCAACTGGGGAACTTGAAATTTTAATGGCTTGTTCAAATTTTGGGCTCTCAAAGACCATTATCTTCTTATCCTGAACAAAAAAAAAAGAGGCCATAATCTGAAGGAGTGCTTCATTTTTTTTTTAACATGGAGTGTTTCATCTTTGAATACCCATCCAAAATGGTTCTCAAAATATCAGACCCATTAAAAAAAACATAACACCTTGTAGCCCATAAAATATACGATGTGTTATATAGTGGTTTATCACACCAGCCCAATTGATCAGATTGTGGAAAAGAGGAAATTATAAATTCCTTCTATTTAATATATAATTTTTTTTCTACTTTGACCTTTTTTTTAGCCCCATTTAATAAAAAATAATATATAAATTTAATTTTAATGTAATTTCGATATTAAAAAATTTACGTAGAAAACCAATAATATATTGTCATATTAGTAAAAAATAACTAATTTTTAAATTAAATACCTAAAATATTATCTAAATACATGAATATAATTAAATAATTGTATAAAATTATTTATACTTACATATTAAAATTAGTTAATATATATATATATATATATGAAATTATTAATTTACATATTTTAATTAAATAATTAAATTTGTAATAGTAAAATAATCGAACATATAACAAACGAATAATAATAAGCTTATTTACAATAATATAATAACATTTTTATTAAATGTCAAATATATATTTTATATACAGTGATTAATTTATATATATTTTTTACAGTAAAAGTTTTTAAACTAAAATTAAGGAGTATGTCTTTAGGTTTTATAGAGTTTGAGGATGGCAATCATTTATCTTAAGGCAAAGAGGATTCATCACGTTGGGCTGGACTCAATTCCCAAAGTGTAAATGTGCAGCTTTTTGATTGTCTGAAATGCCTTTGCTTCAAGTTCCAACAGCACACCCACTATCTTCAAATTTTAAATGGTTTTGGCTCTCACTCACTCACTTTCCTCTCATTATTTGGTTAGTTGAATTAGCAGTTAAGTTGAACACTGTTTAAAATCGTTTTTAGGTCAGCAAAGCAAAGTTTAGCTTTGATAAAGAGAAAATGTTTAGCTCGTCCACATGCACTTAGAACTTACAACACCGACTCTTGCACCCATTTACATTCATGAGGGAGATCACCAACTCAAATTAAAATACATAAATATATAATAATAATCATCATTTCTTTGCAGCTTGTGCAATTCATCGATCTTCTTGTGTGTGACTCCAATTAGGAGGAGTGTGTCTTACTCTTTACTAGCACTTGTAGCAGTAGCAATCATCATTATCAATAAATATATAAAAATAAAACATTTAAAGTCTAAAACAACCCAATAATAAAAATAGAACTTTTAGAATTTAAAGAAATAAAACATCTAAAACTTAAAGACATAAAAATATCTGAAATTTAAAAAAATGAAACATCTAATTTAAATTATTGGCTGATACTAATTGAATTTTTGTTGATTACATAACATTATTAATCTTGAAATTCATTTATATCTCAGAACATAGATAATAAAGTAGTTAAAATTGAAGTCATTGGAATTTGACTTTGTTTGATTTTAAAACTAACTTTATTAATTTTAAATAAATCAATTATTATTATATATTTTATAAAATCTATTTTATCTATATATCTAATAATTTCTATAATTTAATGAAAGCACTATTGTTAGGAGAAAAATTTAGGATAGAAAAGAAATTAGAAAAATAGAAAAGAAGAGATAAATTAGAGAGAAGAGAGAATTTCCAAAATGAGCAAAAGAGAAAGAGAATAATTATTTCATTCATAATATGCTTGATTGATTATATTAATTATCTACTATTTATAATAAAATATCAACTTTCTATATTATTCTAAAAACTATTCTAAATGAATTTTAAGCTCATATCTATACACGTATCATTTGCAATCTAATTTACCTCCCACTTAATTAAATTTAATTAGCTTTTCATTTAAAACATCTTTAATTAGCACAGACATACTTATGTGATGAAAATGCTCATATAACAGTGAAGACCACTAAAAATATCTCATTGAGATTCACTACCTCTTCAACTAATCACATACATGGTTTACTAATTACTATCACACATGATCTGAACTACAATTTTGTGAACTTTGGCGGCCATTAGTTTCCTAATCTTTGTAAGATTAATAATTTCTTTTAACAAGCTAAGTGGGAAAAAAAATTAAGCAGTCCAAATTTCATATGACTTATCGTGAAGCTGTCATGTGAGAATGGAAAATGAATTATCAGATTACACTATTTGTCGTTACTGATATATATGGAAGGAAGGAAGAAATTATCAGATTACACTATTTGTCAAATAATGATCCATTTGCATTATTTTGTATTTATAGAATTTATGACAGGGCATTATGGTTTAGAAAAAATAAAGAATTTGTGGTAACCTGTCATTGATTATGTGAGAAATGTGTTACACATGATCCGTGGGAGGGAGCAGCTTATTTCAGTAACCATTATACGCTATCATGGATCTTGTTTATTTGCCTATTCCAACAACATCATTCTCTTTGATACATTGATGTGTTAAATTTACTTATTTTTTATAAATAATTTATATTAATTTTTAACTAATCAATACGTATAAGATGATTCATGAGATGAAAAATCATATATTTTTTTATTATACTTATTATTATTTTTATTCTTGTATTATATAGGAATCAAGTACCAATAAATACATGCATTATATATTATATGTCCATAAAATATTTAAGTCTCAAATAAGATAATCTATGACATGAAAAATCATATATTTTTTATGTTATACCTACTATTATTTTTATCATTATATTATGCATGAATCAACTATCAATAAATGATTACATATTATATGTCCATGTAATATTTAAGTATCAATTTTACATATGGAATATTACAACTATAACAACTTATTAGTTTCATAAAAAATACATCAATATTTTTAAGAACTTATAAATTTATAACTGTGATAAATTTTAATGACTTGTTAATTGATAAACATTTGTCAATTTTTTTACGAAACATAAATGTCAATAATTAAATACTATTTATTTGCATTTAAATAAAATATTAAAAATTAATAAGAATGGAAATTCAAACATTGATATATTTTTTGTTTTTATGAAAAGCTAATAAGTTGTTATAATGGTATAATATTCAGTTTAAAAGTTCAACACTTAAATATTGCATGGACATATAATATGTAGTGTAGTTATTAGTACTTGATTCCTATATAATATAAGAATAAAAATAATAATAGGTATAATAAAAAGATATATGATTTTTCATGAATCATCATATCCCTACCGATTAGGTAAAAAAGTAATACAAATTATTTATAAAAAATAAGTAAGTTTAACGCATTAATGTACAAAAGAAAATAATATTGTTAGAATAGACAAATAAACAAAATTCATAGTAAAGTATAATGGTTAGTGAAATAAGTTGCTTCCTCCCACGAATCATGTGTAATGCATTTCACACAAAATCAGTAACAAATTTTTTGTTTTTTTCTAAAACATGATGCCCTACCACGAATTTTATAAATATAAAATAGTGCAAATAAATCATTATTTAACAAATGGTATAATTTAATAATTTCTTATTTCTTTCGTATATATAAGGAACTTACTCTATATTTTACATGCAAAATCAGGATTGTCCTTAACCATAGGGTATCACACTGATGATTATTGTGGGTATGCAAAGATCTATCAGTCTTACATACCTAACTGCATATAAGTTTTTTACTTCTTCTTTTTAATTTTCACAGAGAATAATTTTTTTTTTAACATATAGATTTTTTTTTTATGATAATTTTAGATGTGCATTTATTTTGTCAAATTAAGTCTAACAAATTTATTTATTTTATGTCAAATAAAAGATTATTTTGATAATAAATAGAAATTCATTTCCGTTCTATTTTTTATATTATTTAACATTAAAATAATTTTCTATTTAACATAAAAATATATAACTTAGTTGATTGAAATACGGGTACATATAGCATTATTTTTTTTATATTTAGTTATTTCGATTAATTTTTTAAAATCTAATTATAAGTTTGTGTATAACAATAAGATAATGATAGAGATAATTTTTATATTTAATACGATAACGCTTGATGAATATTTATTTTGCTTAATTAAGTTTTAATTAAGTTTAACTAAGTTATTAATTTTTTTATTAAATAAAAAATTGTGTTGATGTGAAGTAGCGTAAAAATATAATATATAAATGAATTTTTATTTAACATCAAAATAATTTTTTAGTTATTATAAAATAAATAATTTAGTTGAAAAATAAGTGTAAGTATAAAATATTCTATTTAATATTAATTCGAGTTGTTGTTGTATAACACACTTTGGAAGTATAAAAGGCGTGGGCATCGGATTGAAGTGTATCCTGGCAGACCCATCCTCTTTCGAAACAAATAATTTTGTTAGGAATATAATCTGATGTGATTTAGAACTTAGAACCATTATTTAATAAACATTTTCCTACATGTATATTAGATTATATATTTTTAATTTTTAATTTATTGGTGTGTAATAAAAGTATGGAGCAGCAATAAACTAGAGAGAAGAGGTCAAGAGGATGAGTAATGTGGAGTAGGGAAAAGAAATTACAATTAGGACCAGAAAAGGTCCCGACAAGGATTACGTCAAAGTCGAAAACGGTGGACCTACGTTTCAGCAATTCTGTCAAAGTCGTTGACCAACTGATCTATGTCCTGGGCCCCACACCCGTATAATCAATTTCTCTATTTCATTTACTTTCTCTAATTTTTATTTTATTTTTATTAAAAATGATAGTCATGTTTTAAAATTATCTTAAAAAATTACATATATATATATATATGGATAATGCTATTTAAATAAATAATTTTGGTTAATTAAAATTCAATCAAGTAATTTATTTTTATGCTAAATAGAATATTATTTTGATGTTAAATAATATAAAAAATTATACATAAATAAAGTTCTATTTGACATTAAAATAATCTTTTATTTAATATAAAAATAAATGACATAGTTAAACTTGATTGATCAAAACTAATTTTTCACATAGAATTATTATATATATATATATATATATATATATATATATATATATATATATAT